>JBBPOR010000741.1:0-17993 GCA_038091555.1 Leccinum sublutescens
CAATGGCGGAGGCTGATACGACAGCGTCGGCAATGGTGGAGGACGCAGAGGGTGCTCTACAACCGGCACCGGACTTGGCGCTATCGAAGGCGTCTGCCTCACACTCGGCGAAGAATGGTTACTGTCCCCATTGGTCGTCGCCACCGAGTCAGCATCACCCTTGGAAAGCATGGAAAATGGCGACGGGTCCTTGCCAGTCCGAACCCGAATGCCCGTTTGGGGATATGGCGCGGATGGCTTCTCTTTCGACTTGGGCGTATCCAAACTGTGTCCCTGTTTCGCCGCAACCGAAGAAACGATAGACGGCGAGCTCTTCGAAGGCTGTTCTTCCGTAGGACTCGTACAAGTGTTCGTCTGTGATTGAAATGATGGAGGGAAGCTGGTAGTCGACGGTGCAGCCGATCTGGATCCAGAGGAAGAACCATCCATGGCGCCCCCCTCGGCCTTGCGCTGCAACAGCTCGACGATCTTAATGGCTTCGCGCACAACCCTTCGATCGACGTAGTAATTTGTCACGCCTTCCTTCTCCTTCGGCTTTGCCAGATGACTACGGTACACCTGTCAACGAGAAGAAAAAACGTGCAGATCGCGGGCAACTCACGGTAATTGTCAAACAAAAGGACAAGAAGCTCTGTCCATCCATTCCACTCGAGACTGGTCTCTGGCTGTCTCAACAACTGCCAGCACGAACCAACGATCGATTTTCGTTCAGCAAATACATGTCCTTCGGTTCGGAATTCATCAACAAGAACCAGCGGAAATGTCGTCGTTGCACTTACCACGGACTCTGCAGGCTTGAATTCACTGTTGCTGTTGTAGCACCACAGCTGAACCTTTGCTTCGCAGACTCGACCCCAGGCTTGCTAACTTTTCCTAACGCCTTGACGGTCTCACCCGCCTCAGTCCCGTCATCTACTCCATTCAAAAGCAACTCGCATCGCAGAAGCCGAGGGATGGGACAGTTGATGAAGCTTTTCATGTCTAGATGATGGGCATCGGGATGACGCGTACATTGCTAGGGACACGATCAGCTCGAGCATGAGAGGAAGACGAACACATGGCAGAACGCTACGCGTACTTCGAGCGATTTGTGGTGATGTGGGTACTCTTCGAGATGCTCCGAAGGCCGAAACAAGAAATGCTTCAAGTCCAGACGTCGAGACTCTTGCTGCTTCACCGATCGGCGCGAACATTCTTACAATATCCTATCAGAATGTGAGCTATGGAGTCGGTGGCACCCAGCATGGACATCGCTACGAACCTCGAGAAAGAGCCTCAAATTCGCATTCACGTCTATCTCATCCTGAAATTGCCCCTCAGCCAGAGGAAGGTGGGCGACATAAGTAGGAATGACTGCCGTGGGTCAGCACGGAAGAGGTGGTTTTGTGTCCCTGAAACTCGCTGTATGTAGTAACCGTAGTGATAGTCGACGGATGCCGCCCCAAGTAGATCTGTTTGGGCCGATGAAATTGTCGATCCGACAGAGGTAGTACGGCCCACGTTTGCTTCCAATTCTGATGGACGCAATTATGTCAGCGTTGTCGCATCAAGTCTCCTGGCCAGCAACCTACGACGAATGAAATCGGGAGACGGGGCTGAGGATCTTTGTTGAGTCACCGAACTCAAAGATAGATTGGAACCCGGTTTCAGACGAACCTTGATTAACCGGGGAATTGTTGCTGAATGTGGAGTAGACGGCCTTTGGAAGCGTCCTCGGCGTAAATGTAAAGGAACGAATTCTCGTCATGACGGCCATTAAAACCGGGAATAGTGGGAGCCAGGCCACCAGTGGGCGAGTCGCGCGAAACGCTTACGGGACAGACTATCACGGGTGTCGTCAGTACCTGAACTATTTCCATCAGAATATGTGGGAACTGCCGAGACTGACTTGTAGACATTCGGAGTGATGTCTGACTGAGGCATAACAATTGATTTTCCAGGAGTTTGCCTATCCAATCGAGCCACGACTGCCTATAAAGCCAGAGTGTTGTGGGGCAGGTGCCTGTGACGGCGGCTGTGGACGGAAGTGTGAAGGAGACGAAAATAGTGGAGAATCGGCATACCCGTCGATGTTGAAGGATGGTACATACGTGGTGAGTGAAAGGGAGAATATCTGTGCTAGGACTATAACATTCTCATCCTTTGGATGCCTCTCTATGCCAAGCGAGGGACCGGAGCTGCGTCACGAACTTGAACAACGAATTGAGGCCGTCCGAGTCCTGCTCGATGAAGGATGAAATACCGTAAGAATAACTTCCTGCGTAATGATTGATGAGTAAACTCACAGACTCCCGTCGTTCTCGCCTCCCTGATCCGGATTGGGTCGCATCTTGAACATATAGTCGTTGCCATTTCCTTTAGACATGGCGAGTTGAGTTGTCGAAGATGTGGGGGGCCCAGTCACGTGTAGTAACTCCGACTCGGAGCTTTTGCGAGTACCTCGTCCCCTCGCCCCCTCGTACGTCCTTGCATATGCATGCATCTTCGTCGGTTCACCAAAATCTCTGCTACGACCCTCCGGCCCTCCGTCTATGCTTCTGCGAGAATGATACCCTGATACTGGTTTAATTCCTACTCCGCACCCCGACGTCGATAACTTGGTAGCCAGCGCCAAGCGGCTGGAGTGTCTTGATACTTTGTATGACGTCCTCCCTCGCTCTCGACGCCTCGCAGTTTGCTGACCATGCTGACCACCTCGCCCATTTCGATCAGCGGGTCGATGCCGATCGAAGATTCGGAGCACATGCGCTGGAACTCGCGACGGAACTTGGGGTCGTTGTGTAGCGAGTCTCGGTGTCTTGGCGAAACCGGTGAGGGCAGTGCGGAACTGCGTGAGCTTTGACTGGAGATCGTTTATTTGTGCCTTTGATAGCTCCGACGAGAGCCTCGCGGACAAGTGCTGTGATTCTTGTTGTCGTTCGTTTGCCGCTAGACCGACACCTCCGAGACGGTGCAACAGTAAATGACATCATATGTGAGTCACGCTTCTCGAACACCGTCTCATTACCTTACCTCGTCAATGGCAGACTACATTGTTCACAATCATACCAAAGTCTTGATCTTCTTTCATCCACCACCCACGCACCATAATGCAATGTCACTTATTCGGCATTCAACGGCGGTTTATTAGGAATGTTGCGAGTAACGACTCTTAGTTCGAATGATATGGTACTGCCTGTATGAAGAAGGTGATTACCTGTAATGAAAAAAATGGACGATGCACACACGAATGTCTTCGTAAGCGTAAGAAATGCCGTGCGCATGATGAAGATCAGGAAGAACGACATTGTACTAACACATGTTGATTGGAACTGAATGCAAATCATAGGACTTGTTGGCCACCAGCACAACGGAGGAAAATCAAGCACGATTAATGCTCGGTACACCTGTACTCTTTGGGTCCAGGATTCTGAATACTAACATACATCTACTAAATATCATTGTCCATCCACGATGGGGTCTCTGCGTACATTTCATCCAATGCCACCTATACACCGTATATCGTATCAATGTCAACGCATCGCTGTTCCGCACCCATCTCTCGCCAACCGGGTATCTGCAATCTCGTACATTTTACGATAGGCAAGCACAGTTTCTGTTGTCGGATCTGAATTGGGACTCAAATAACGTTGAATAAGACTGCGTGCGTCGTCAGTTATGAAACAAAAGAAATTATGTAGCAGATCACCATAGCGGAAATCATAGTCGAATTAGATGTCGTGTTTCGATAGCAGGATCGCGAAGCTAGATGAGTTTGTTTAACGAATCAGATATACGCATTAGTGTGGGCCATGTCCTTGTAGATTAAAACTGGATGAAATTGGCTTGAATAAAAGCCGACGGTTTCAATGTAGTCGTCCAGCTTGCCCGCATTGTTCTTCGCAGTGATATGGTCTGTCGGATTGTGATCCAAGAAGAGGTGGAGCAGACGTCAAGGAGCATCAAGTCAATCTTCTCGTACACTTTGGAGAACACGGATTCCGTCATAACATTACATCTCCCTCGCTTGTCTCCCAGGTCATGTTGTTGATCCCTTGATCCCACTTCTACACGAGGAAAGGTGGTGGATCAATATCGGCGGGCTTAATCCATACGGGGAGCAATCCTCCCTGGTCCGTTTCGAACAACAGGAATTGATCAAGGTCCTAGAAAGAAGGTCCACCAATGATCTGACGCGATCACAGACAAACGCACCGCATCAGCTATCTTCTCAACAAACCCAATGTCGTAGCAAGGACTCAACTTGTCATAGGTGTCATGTGAATCGACATCTGCCTCCTTGAACGTTCGTTCCGTAAGAAGTAGACATTCAATGCGAGACAAGCCTGACATCAAGGTAAGATACCATATCACAATTTTTTCCAGAACATGACCAACATCATGAAGATTATCATACGCTTGTTCGATAAGAACGAATTCCTCGCGCTGCGACTGCTTGAATTGCACTTTGACCGAGTAAGCTTCCTTCAGTTTCTCGAGGGCTAAGACCAAAAGTTTGGTAGCATCCTTGTAGGACATGTCATAGGCTAATTTACAACGTGAGATGAAACCCTAACTCGAGAGGGGTTGACTTACGGGAATGGATTTGGCGAAAACTTCCGACTTTCCGGCCAATGAGCAGTCGCGGTGTATATGGCAACGGCACTGATGTAAGGACCATCCATGAAGTAAAGATCTAATGAAGTAAAGATCTAGTAGGATGCAGAGACCACTGACGGGTGAATTGACTCAGATTTTTTTTCGCAACTGCCTTGTTGACAACGCCGGATGCGAAGTCCTTGGTCATGCGTACTCGTCTTATCAACTATGTCGACAGATCAGTCTATCGAGAAATGCAATACAACGACGAACTGACCTTGTACTTGTAGCAGTACATACCAGTGAGGGCACCGGTGCGAGCAAAGATGTATTGCAAGACGTCAGCAAGTCCGAAAACATCTACGTTGCCTAGCCCAAATTGATCACGCTGACATCAACAACAAGCTGCGTGAAGCGCAGGATTCCACGACACAAGTGGAAGGCATCTCCAAAACGAGACTTCTTGTACTTCTTGGTTGTAAACGTCTCAATGGGCTTCAACTTCATTTTGTAATCGAGGTGTAGATAGTTGAGTACTTCATACCCAGCATCTCCCGGGACGGAGTTCCGCAAGTCCGAAAACACGGGACTGCCAAGAGGTGGGACACGACCGCCATGTCGATGGTGTTCACTTGCGTATCGCAGCACTGCAGTACAAACAGGAATCATGCCACGGAAGGCATCATGATAATTCATAATTCGACACACGTCGCGATCAAATGCTCCATTGTCAGATGGGCCATGATCAAGAACAAGAACGAATGACTCATGAGCTTATTGAGACAGTGTGCAGGGTTAGAACCAGGATCGTGCAAGCCCAACACTGCATACGAGCTGTCCGTCAGATCATCCATAATTGAGTCAGCATCCGGGAAGACGTGAAGACAACCACGATTGAGACCGTGACGCACCTATTCTTTATCCATCACCGCCAATTGCTGAAATCCCTGACAAAGTGGGTGCCCACATCCATGAAACGTTGGCGGAAGGGAGACCACCAGACACACACACAATTTTCACCGAAGTCCTGCTCACTGGCACCCAACGACAATTCTACAGGCAACGTTGAAAGATGTATTCTGGGTCATTACGATCGCACAGCACACTATACGTTCTGCAACAAAACTCACCTCTCGACCATTTTCGGATCGTACGTGCGTGTGTACCCGCTGGATGTCCTTCGTCGGTTGACTATAGTATTGCTGTTGGAATCCCGTCTGCGGCTGCTGTTCTTATGGAACGTTGGGTCCGTGATAGCTACACCATTTATCGTCCGCGCGACATTCCTTGACACCTCTGCTCCATCTGCCGGATGTTGCGATTTTCCTTCGGATGTTCTTTCGATGGATAAGATGTTCAAGAGATACAGTGCGTAGATAAGAGAACGCGGCGCACCATTTGAACTTGGGGAGAATGCTGAGCGCATCGTGTACGAACACATACCGACTGGGATACGGGGCGACGCCAGGGAGCGTGGTTATCGGATCATAACGAGGTCCCTCCGGAAAATTGATCTCCATAGTATGGTGTCAGGAAGTTCGTTCGTAGGCCGAGGAAGCTGCGGGAGCTTGCGCTTGGCAGTGATGAGGAAAAATCTGACGCGCATTTGTGATGCCGCAATGCTCAGCTTGAAGGAGAGCACAGGGCCGAAACTGATATCCGGGCATGGCAGTGCTGACGTCGTAAATGCAATCGAACGCTGCACATCGGATGAAGGGCTCACCCCGCGTCAAGCGACGCCGCAGCAATGAGTTGAATGCCACCCGTCGAGATCCTCCCCTTAACTGAATGCTCAGCATTCCGACATGCACAAAGTCTGTGTTGTAAAAAAACTGGTGGCGAGTTCCGAGTCGCAGTGGTTCTGTGGCAGTGTTGTTTTATTTAAACAACGACCGGTTGTTTCCGGTGTTAGGCAGCTTCAAACTTACTAAAAGAGTACATAGGTTCGACTCGGACTGTCTTCCTGCCTTAGGATCTGCCTAAAGGAGTGTCTCAAAATTAGATGTCTGTCCTATTCAGAAAACATACCACCCGCCACGAGGTCTCGTATGTTTCAAGAGCGAGAAAAACTGGAAGGACGATCTGCCATGGGTCCGACGCCCAGGCCGAATAGTAAAGTGATGTGGAGGTGCGGAAAGTGATGAAGAGACAACGCAACCTAGATATGCTCGGTGACCCGAAGACCGTAAAGGGAAGATGGACGTCGACCGCTAAATCGTTAGATATGTGAAGTCGGACCAAAATGATGTACATGTCACGGTGGTGGACTTATGTACTCAACAAAGTCTTTGTCGAAGTCAAAAGAAAGCTCTTACAGCGGAAAGCTGAGGGCGCACCGAGCAGGCGGACAGCGTTCAAGTTAGGGTCACCGTAGCGGGTAGCATCAGCTTCGAATTGGAACAGGGTAGTAGTACACGAACGGAGCACGGTCACGGTATGCACAGACAAAACGTACAGCGTATCAACGAACACAAACGTCCATACAGGTAGGACTCTACCAATGTATGCTATCATGTTAGGATCCGAACAAGTAAAAGTACATTGTACTGCCGCTCACGATGGAAACCTGACGGCTAAATCAGGAAGGGGAGGTCGGGATTCGTATTCATCAAACGATGCAAGCCCTGGTAAGCGAGCTCTATCTGCTCGGCCGCGAGTCCAGGTACCCTCTTGCGCAAGATTTGTTTCAATAAGATCGAGATCTTGACTTGTTGTGCGATGATGGCATCGCGTCTGTTTCCTGTGAAGTGATCGGCAGCGAAGCGTTGGTTGCGAAGAACGTCCGCCCACAGGTAGATATATACCTGACAATCAATTAGACTCCCGTGCAACAGATTCAGGTATACAGTGGGTTAAGCTTACCGCAGCCAGAATCCATGTTGTCGAGTGAAATGTGGCCGCACTGAGTGGGCCCCATTCCTCTCCTCCCGTTTCTAAATTAGCATAGAGCTCTTGAACGTATAAATATCCGGGGGATCCGACATTGTAATGAACAGTGTTCATTAAGTGTCTCATAGATTGGCGATCGAACCACTGCAACTATGGTACGGTCGTTGATTATTGATATGTTCGGGTGTGCAGCTTGGCCACGTACCGTCATGACTCCGTTTTCGTTTGGGCGGACATCATGCCACATGTTATACCCAGCACGCGGGTTCCAGAAAACCAGACTGTTGACGTAGTCGATATGTCCAGATGACACGAGAGCCTCGCCAGGGATCATCCCTGGGTGTTGCCATGGCGCGGTATTAGAGGGTAGCACCAAGTGACGCACGACCTGCAAGGTGCGACTGTAAAATGTATCTTGCGCTGCAATGATCTAGGGGTGTAGTACTGGTAGTGAACTTATGAAATATGATTGAGTGGCGAATGCACTTACCGTTCTCTTAAGATACGCCATGAAACCGGGGCTGTCAAAGGAGGTGGTGTACCATTCGTTGCGGACCTGTACAGGGACTATGAGACGCATCAGTATCAAAGAAGAAGAGATAGTTGAATTATATACCGGATTCTACACCCCAGTTAGAATCAAGGGCTGAGAAGGACTCGATCGATTGTTTGATCAATGTGAGGAAGAGTGTATGTAAGAGGGGTCGAGCATCGGTGGTGGCATGCCAGGAGTACATGGCAACGTACGCGTCGCTTGCGACTTGATACCAGCGTGGTGCATGTTCTCGGAGAACGTCGAATAGCGTGCCTGGGGGTTAGTCGTTTGAGCGTTAACGCGCGTACGAAGTATTGGGGCAACTTACCCCCATGATCTTGAATCAAAACATTCTGTCCATTTACCACCACCGCAGTGGGGGGGTAAAATGGGCCAGTCCCCGAGAAAAGATCTGTAATGGTAAACAAAAACAACGTTAACGCGGATGCCTAGTAGCAAAGTGAACAGAGCTACTAGACTTACGCTCCCATACATCATCATTGACTTCCAACTGAGAAAACCTCGGGGCGCTATCGGGGTCACTCATTCTGAGCTAACGAGGGAGTCGGGACTCGGACTCGATCAACTCACGGTTTTATACCTCGTATCTCACAGTGAGCCGCATGACTCCGAGTCGTGTTGCCTTCAAAAGTTCAACTTGAACTTGAAGTAGTCTAAAAAAACCGACGCCGTTATTCTAGTAATCAGAACCGTCAAGTTTTTACATACTTGTACGTACATCGGCGTATTAGTCGAATGTTGGAGCTTGGAGTTAAGGCTGGACTCGGATGGCGTAAGATGAAAGCAGTGAAAACCTGGAAGTAGATGGATATGGTCAGTACTTGATCCTCCCTTTCGCTAAAAAAGGTGGAAATATGATTACGAAGGCACTCTAAACGGGGCAAAAAAACAACCGGGCGTTCCTCGATAAAGTCTGTTAGGGGATGATTCGGACTCTGGCAAGACTTCGGAGACATCCGTCATGTTTCAAGTCCAGGCTTTCACGCTTCTTCCGGATGGGTATTCCATCAGAATGAGCTGGACCCATCAACTTGGGTCGCATCTGATCTGAGTTGATCACCATGTGGCCTAAGCGTGGGCTATGCATGCCTGAAAATGGGGAACTTATCACGAGAATTGTACATCGCACGCGTCAGGGGAAAATTCAGTCTGCCCTAATCTGGAAGTAATTAGTACTTCCCTTCACTGCCGCCCTTGTTCGCTTCCTCACATCGACGCCTATGCAATGCAGTATGACAACGATGCGACCGTTAACACATGCCACCGCTGATGTGAAGAACGCGATACACAACGCAACAATGCAACCCATGAACGTTTTTGAACATGGTCGCCAGAATCTTGTCGCTCTCACTCTCACCCTTTCCCTTGCTTAATACACAGAAGTGATGATCCATGAGATCCCAATGACCACGACAAATGATGGACGTGACGGCGACTGCCGGCAAAATAACGCACAACGCCGTGATAATAGGCGTCGCCCTCACCTATGCTCTCTAGTACTCGTAACGTGACTTCCTCACTGTATCGAGGACCGCGTATGGCGACTGTCGCGCATTCTTGCCCTGCCAAGAGCACACGACGATCACCACATGTTGTCGTCCTCACTCTCTCGTCTGTTCCCTATTGACGAGGGCAAGGGAGTAATAAGGACAGCGCAATAGTATCACGCATCACGACGGGACGACAAGACGATGACAATCTGAATGTCAATGAGACGATCGCTTTCGAGAGCAGAGAGATATTACGGAAATTATCTATTGTGCAAAAAGTGACTGACGGCAAACTTGGAAGCACCCCGAATCACCGAACTGAGCAACGTCACGCCCCGTGTTCGCCGATATCTACCCAGTCGAACGGGATTCCCACCTGTCGCAATTACCGCTGGGGAAGAAGGGTGCCGTGACTCACTCGGTACCACGTAGTATGCAACCGATCTTCGAAATGGTGAGGAGTTGCGGTGACTCAAGAGAACGTAACTTATTCAAAATCGAACACAAATGCTTTAGGTTTCATAGCACAAGCAGGCTCTCGATCTCGACCCGGGTGGCCCGGCTGTGTCAATTGAATGCTAACTTTAAGTGCTTCCAGGAATTCACTGCATTCTGACGTCTTCAAGTTTTCCCTAACGCACGGCGAACTTATTATGCCGTCCAGCCTTATCTCCAAGTTCCGGTTCCCATTCCCATCTACTCCCCATCGAGCTGATACCAGAGTTCTGGCAGACTTGATCGAGCACTCAGATCCTATTTTATTTTATTTTCGCCTAGTCTCGAGCCGTTCTACTGGTGTCGGAATTTTACGCGCTATAGAACGTCTGGGGACTTTTACCTGAGGACCCGGCGAACCTCGCCTTTTTTGGATGAGGCTGTAACACTCCTGTCTCGTTCTGGATTGAAATCCTAAAAAGTAAAGTCGCTTGATATCCGCTAAGTGCTAATCATCTCGACGAGCTGCTGGATGATTCTACTGTAATCAACTCTCGGTGTTTTTCCTGATGTGTACGCGTGGGTGATGGCGGTGTCACGCTGTTTGTATCAAGAAGGTCACCAGAGGCAACGAGAGGCGACGCGAGCGAGCGCGTCGAGAGGCCACTGATGGTGTCGGTGATGGCTTTGTCGGGAGACGAGATGATTGCCCGGAGTCAAGAGGGTCACCTAGGGCAACAAATTCATTGGTGACGGCCGTCGTGGTGCTGGTGTGTGAGCAGCAGGTGGGTGTGTTTGCAGTGTTGTTTAACACGCCAGGATGGTTGTACACTTCGATGGAGGTGGCAGCACTTGCGCAAAGTTGCAGCGCTCGGGTCGATACTGTTGCGCTGGGCGAGCGAGAGGCTCACAATTCAGTGGAAATTGGAATGAAAGTATGCGGCGGTGACGCTGAGCCGGGAATGGCGGCAACGACGAGGGTGGAAGAGGGCGAGGCGACGACGAACGGCGACCGTCGTGCCTTCTCGTCGGAGCGAGAGCACGCGGCGATCGCCCCACGCCGTGCTTGATGCAATGAGGGGGAAATGGGATGGCAACAGCAACGGCGAACAGAGAGCGACCAGGGAACCGAGTGGGTGGGGAGGGCGATGGCGATGAGTTCTGGCTGACAAGACCCTCCCTCCACTTCGTGAGAGTCGGGGACTGCTTCAACTCTACCTTTCACAGTTTCCTCAAATTGCACAATGATGTGTTTACGCTCTCCAGAAGTAACAGTATCAGAAAAGCTCGAGGCCCGCCGGCAGGTTCGGATCACGGTCAATATTCAATCTCCGACCAACATTGACAGCGGGTCGAAACGGGTCTCAGATAGCCGTCATCACTCCGTGCGTACGAGCGAACACGATGTTACCCAGGCTAATAGCTAAGACGCCGGTCTCAAACTTATCCGAGAAAAAATTGACATGATTAAATTGGCCGCTTCAAGATCCTAATCATCACAAGTGAGTACTAACTGGCAAGGCGACCATTCTCCGCACAATTCATAATTATAACTGTAATGAAAGCACAGAAGTGCGGCGGTAGTTGATACCTACGAGTGGGTCAGTACCTAACCACGCGAGGAGATCGGTCTGACCCAAGTCGAGGGATCTGAAGTGAGTATCGCTTTTAGAAAAGTGATTCACACAGCAAGTGCGTTTCGCCGATCAATGTGGAGCAATGACAAATCCGGGACTCCTCAACGAACATAGTCTCCCGTAGTCAGACCCTTAGGCAGGAGGACAGTCGTTCCTTCTTTTAAGGCAACGAACCGATGGGTAATACGTTTGCAATCACAGCCATCATCAGCCAGATTTCCGAGGAGTGAAGGCGTTCGGACACAATGGTTGGAGTAGGGCAAATCCTGTTGAGCATACCCTTGAAGATCTGTTTTTGATCTATCAGTGTCCTTTGTCTCACGAACCCATGTAACTAAACTGAAAAATAGACGGCCAAAGCAGCACTAGTACTGTCGATCACAAAAGGCTTCGAGCATATCAAGGATTAATTACAATAATAATAATCTGTGACTTGTAAGTAGACGTTTGCTCCGACACTTCGAAAACAAGTGAGCATGTTGTTCCATCATATAGTCGCTAACTCCGACCTACTACTTCGGTGAAGAACAAGTACTTATGTGGGACTGATAAGTAGTCGATAACTCCGACCTGCTGCTTTTGGTGAAGAACATGAAGTGACAGCGTCTGCCTTTGGTGATACGGAGGCAATCCGTCGCCTCAGTGTAATATACTTGAAAGTTTGTGAGAAAGTCCCAGTCCCTCTCTCTTCACAACGAGTCCCACAACGAGTCCCTCTCTCTTCCACAACGAGTCCCTCTCTCTTCCACGACGATACTAACTCTCTGTACCGTGCTTATCGTAACACTCTTTGACGCCAAGTCAGCACCATCATGTCCAAGTCCAAGTCAACTGCTACTGTGCCATTCTCAGACTATCCCCAGCCCGTCCTTGCATCAGCATTCGTTCCGCCCCCTCCAGGATTTTTTCCAGAGGATATATCTCTGTACAAGCAACCGGCCTTCGTCCCGATAGTAAAGAGGGGGCCGAATACAGCCTCTCCTGGTGCCACTTGTGGCCGCACCAAATGCACACCAGAGGAACTTATTGCAGCTCGTGTAGACAGTGTAGCGCGCGCCTGTGCTCCGGTATGAAATTGATTCAGAGTATGATAAGATGTTGACTATAGTGCATTCTACAGATATTGCCAACCAAACTGCCGTTGCAAAGCGAGACCCATCTGCTGTTGTGGTGCCGGGCACTGATCAGGAAACAGGAGATTGTGACCGAGCTTGCGGATGTTCAGCTCGACTGTGAGGAGTTAGAACGCGACGTGGCGGATGGACTCGGGGAAGAGATTGTCCAGAATACGCTCGACAAATTCTATATTTGTGGCGATACATGTAGTGCGAAAGGCCGGCTTATGTTGTCTATCTCCAACGTCACCTACAAGAGTGTCGAGAAATAGGGTCGCTGAGGGGTAAGCCATCGCAACTAACTCCCTTCTCGAGTTCTCACTGTTACCAGCCATCTTCTACTCAACACTCCGCTGTTCATACTACGTCCTTCCATGTTCCTATACATTCTCCTGATATTGACCGCTGGTGACATTTTCGGGTTTGTTAAACTGCCAATTTTTTCCCACTTTGTTATGCTTTTGACTTATATATTTTGTATGTTTGTTTTCACTTTATATGTTGTTGTATGGAGAAGAGGCATCATTGAATCCTTCGAGCGGTACTTAGGATATATCAGATAAGTATGCACTATGTAAACAAATCTTTGTAGTCTCGAAACCCGACGTTCTCTCTTAGGAAGCCCATGGGCTTGACACCACCCGATGATCGGATGTAAATGCTTTCCCATTTATTTCCGGTCGCTTGCCGTAGTCACGGTGCTACTATTTCAATTTTATCCTCTTTGTACCGAGATCACATGAGAACTTCCACGCTGACTTGAACTAGCTGAGTAGGAACACACCCTTCAGGTTGTCGTTCTGACTTGGAAGATGTCCTTTCACCAATCTTGTGTTTGTGGTCGACACTTTACAGATCTCGGTCCCTTAACTCGGCACGAGAAGGGATGTAGCAGGGGAAAGAAGAGGCTTTCTGGTGCGCTCGCCAAAGCAAAGGAGGTGTACCAGCAGAAACGAGCTCGCCTTCAAACAGAGGATAGACTCATTGTAGCGTCCGAGTCGGAGCACAGTAGGCCTCCTGAGCTCGGGGGACAGGTATGTGAGAATGTTTGATTCAACTTGGATTCGCAGCTAAATACTTTCAGGATGTCCCGAGTTCTCGAGGCATT
The DNA here is from genome assembly GCA_038091555.1 of Leccinum sublutescens. Taxonomy (NCBI): domain Eukaryota; kingdom Fungi; phylum Basidiomycota; class Agaricomycetes; order Boletales; family Boletaceae; genus Leccinum; species Leccinum sublutescens. The sequence continues at coordinate 13,809 of JBBPOR010000741.1, forward strand.
TCTCCCGAGTCTACACCGTGCAACTTGACCCCAGCGACCTCGAGTGGTGACTCGGATGACAACTTGTCTCTGGCTCAACGTAGGGGACGTCGGCTGAATCGCCAGCTGCCTCGGAGATTTAGAGATTTCCTCCCAGAGGCACTCCAACCACTTCCTCCCGTGCAGGGACAATCGCAAACGGACAATCCCGCGGACACTTCCCCGTCGCCATCCCAGAATTCGCCATCAGTACAGTCATGTCTTCGATCTGCACGTTCTACTCTCTCGACATTTTTTACCACCCAGAAAAATATATTTGGAGTTTTCCGCAGATATCGCGATAAGCAACCTCATTCGCATGATCCCGACGATCCCCTCGAAAACCAGCACCCGAATCATGCCGGTCCGGATACGGACCAGTCCGAAAACTCCTTTCTCCCATATCCCAACGAAAGCTCGTTTCGTTTAGGCGAATGGTATTGGAATGGTGGCACCCAGAAGTCCAAAGCGAGCTTCTCGGAGCTTCTCGGTATCATCAATGACGAGACCTTTCGGGTTGAAGACATTCGGGGTACTAATTGGAGCGCTACCGACCAAAAACTGGGATCTAATGATTTTGACAAGGATACAGAAGTATGGTTGGACGAGGAAGGATCATGGCGTCACACCCCCATTTCAATATCAGTCCCATTCCACACTCGCTCACAACACCCTGGACCTAAGGTCCACACTCCCGTGCAGCTGCATCATCGCTCTCTGGTGTCAGTCATCAAGGAGAAAGTTACGGACCCTGTACATGGACCGCTTTTTCATCACGAGCCTTACGAGCTCCTCTGGCACCCATCACACAAGGATCGTGAGGTTCATATTCACGGCGAGTTATACACGTCTCCAGCTTTTATCAAGGCGCATCGGGCACTGCAAGAATTGCCAGGTGAAGCAGGGTGCGACCTTCCGCGCGTGGTCGCTGGGCTGATGTTTTCGTCCGACGCAACTCACCTGACGTCGTTTGGAAATCAAAAGCTATGGCCACTGTATCTACACTTTGGCAATGAGTCTAAGTACCGTAGATGCAAACCTTCTGCACGCACTTGCACACACGTTGCGTACTTTCAATCCGTGAGTGCTCAAACCTGGATGTGTCTTCTCATGCTCAACCCAGACACACTAGCTCCCCGACGAATTCAAGGATTTTGCGTCGAAACATGCTGGGAGCAAGCCGCCGAGTGATTCTTTTTATACTCATTGTCATCGTGAGCTGTTCCACGCACAATGGAAGGTGCTTCTGGACGAAGAGTTCCTTGAGGCATATGAGCACGGCATGGTCATAACTTGTTACGACGGGGTTCGAAGGCGTTTTTATCCTCGGATCTTTACGTACTCAGCAGACTATCCTGAGAAGTAAGTAAGTTTCATTTGCAAGTGACCATTGTGACTCATCACCCGTCAGGGTCCTCATCGCAACAATACGCAACCTCGGGGCATGCCCGTGTCCACGGTGTTTGATCAAAAAGGAGCACCTGGGCCTCTTTGGCACAGAAGTTGATACCCTCCAGCGAACTCGTTTACTACGTACAGATACCAAAGAACGACAAGACTTGGTTAACAAAGCACAGAAATTGATATACGAACAAAACTATGCAGTAAACAGCTCGCAAGTGGAGGACCTTCTCAAGTCAAAATCTTTTGTACCCACCATAGTATGTTCCTAGCACATTCGATTCTAAAAAACCGTGACAATCACAATGATCCCTTCTCTAGAACGCCCTTTCAGAGAAGCTTGGACACACGGGGTTTGATCTCTTTCGTATACTCGTAGTGGACCTTCTGCATGAGTTCGAATTGGGGGTCTGGAAGGCGGTCTTTACTCACCTACTTCGTATTATATATTGTCACAAGAAGCAGCTAGTGGATGAGTTGGACGCGCGGTGAGCCCGATGAAGGGAGAATGCATAGAATCGTGTTACTCACTGGCACGATGCAGATATCGACAGGTCCCAACTTTTGGGCGCGATACCATTCGACGTTTTGCAAGGAATTCATCTGAAATGAAAAAGATGGCTGCCCACGATTTTGAAGATCTACTGCAGGTGCGTTGTCAATTTTTTTTTGCTGCTGACTTCGTCTGACTTCATATTCCAGTGCGCGATCCCTGTATTCGAAGGTCTTCTTCCTGAGCCACACAACACAAGGATTCGACAACTTCTTTTCTTGTTATCTCACTGGCATGGGCTCGCGAAGCTCCGAATGCATACGGATGAGACGCTCGACGTCATGGAACAAGTCACATCGGCTCTAGGACAAGTTATGCGTACGTTTCAGACTCATACCTGCTCTGCCTTCTCCACGACGGAATTGCCTCGTGAAGCCGAGGCTCGCAACCGCCGTGCAGTCCGTGCAGGCTCGAAGCAAGGTCAACTTAGTACCCCAGCTACGTCCTCAAAGCCACCTCGGGATTCCGTTACTACTGGGCGTAGTGCACGTCGAGCAAAATGCCTCAACCTCCAAACGTACAAAGTTCATGCTTTGGGTGACTATACGTCACAGATCAGGGAGTATGGAACTACCGACTCTTATTCCACGCAGACGGTGTGTGCATCATCTCTGTAACATTGCTATCTCACTGATCTTTAACTATACTAGGGAGAGCTCGAGCATCGCACCGGTAAAGGTCGATATGCGCGGACCAGTCGTAAGGAATATCTTACTCAGCTCACCCGCATAGAGCGTCGACAGGCTCGTATCCGTCGTATCCATGCCAAACATGCCCCGAGTACCGTCCAAAATCGGGAGCTTGTCTCCAATGCTTTTGAGGAACACTACCATATAGGCAAGACGCAAAACTTCCCAGTGAACCTTTCTCGGTTCGTCCAAGAGGGAATATATGATCCATCCACTGCGGTCAGTAAAGTTTGGGTACCGGATTCCTGAGTCACCAAATTGATGTACATGCAGAATTTCATTATGAAGCTGAAAGCTCATTTGCTACCGCGTCTCAAGGCCTTGCATGCCGAGGAGTCCCCTGCGGATTCTGATCTAGGACCGTCCACTACTTGCTCACTCGAACAGAACCCAGCAGCAACTTCAACCGAGCCGTTTGCGGAGCTGGACTTCGGGACTCTGAATCAAATAGTATTCAAGAACGACCGCATCTATCGCCACAACATTCTTCGTATAAATTATACAACGTATGATATTCGGCGCGCCCAAGACGTCATCAACCCGAACACCGAACAGCATAATATTATGCTTTTGGCTGCAGATGGCCAAGGTTCCTCAAATCATCCTTTTTGTTACGCCCGTGTCCTTGGAATATACCACACAAACGCTATCTATATCGGCCTAGGTTCAAGGGACTACCAAGCTCGACAATTGTGTTTTCTGTGGGTACGCTGGTACACGCTCATTGATGCGCCATCTGGATGGCGTCATCAGGCCCTTGATGCAGTACGATTTAGGCCCATGGGAGGTGAGGATGCTTTTGGGTTTATTGATCCGGCGGACGTACTGCGAGGTTGCCACCTCATACCCGCGTTCGACAAAGGAAGGTTACACCCTGATGGTGTCGCACTGTCGCACTATGCTCAAGATGCGAAGGATTGGAAGATGTACTACGTGAATCGGTATGGATTCCCTGCTAACTTTCGGTCTCGTGATCATAATATTCTTTCTCGCCAGTTTTGTTGACCGTGACATGGTCCTCAGACACCACTGGGGACTTGGTGTGGGCCACATATATGCTTCCACAAGCAGAACAGAAAACGAAACTCAGGAGACGCATAGAGTCAGTGTCGGCGACTTTCATGAACAAGCTGTGCCAGATGGTAATAGAGTGCTTCCGTCTTTACCCGACGAAGAAGATTCAATGGATTGGGACGACTCAAGTACCGAAGAATCGGGCTCTGTGGCGGAAGAATCAGATGAGGATAACACCGAGGAGCTGATGGCATTGGATGAAATGTACGCAGAGACCCCATCGTGGATGGACAATGATATTTAGTAGATGTATGTTAGTATTCAGAATCCTGGACCCAAAGAGTACAGGTGTACCGAGCATTACAGCGGCGTGCAAGTTATTTAGTTCCCCATTTTCAGGCATGCATAGCCCACGCTTAGGCCACATGGTGATCAACTCAGATCAGATGCGACCCAAGTTGATGGGTCCAGCTCATTCTGATGGAATACCCATCCGGAAGAAGCGTGAAA
>JBBPOR010000742.1:0-17968 GCA_038091555.1 Leccinum sublutescens
TGACACCCGTTTGCACTGACACTCCCTCCAAGAACGCCGTCTTGAGTTCTCGCAACTTGTTCTCGTAATCCGTAATCCTAGCATCGATATCGGAAAACGTGTATTTCGCCGTTCTAATCCCTGAACATGGAGGTGAGGAGTATGCATCATAAATTAGACGACGACTGACAAAAGTTCTTCTGCTTGACGTATTCGGTGATGAAGTAACCACACTCCGTCACTTGCATTATCAGAAGCTTGATAGTCTTGACGTGCGCCTTGATCGCCTTCAAGGGTTCGGCATCGTTGACGAAGCTGAAGACGTCGCTCATCATGCCTGCCAAGCGAACGATCCGGTCGTCGCGGTCTCTCTGGTTCACGAGCACCTGTGAGGACCGTCATCAGGGATCAGCGATAATAAAATCTTCGATAAAGAGACATACCTTGTTTGCAGCAGACAATACGGACCAAGCAAGCGACATGTAGGGATGAAGCTGTGTCACATTCAGGCCACTGGTGGCAGTCAGGACGGTGAACGTCAAATACCTGTGCGATACTAGCCACGATCTTGTCGAACAGGTCGATCCTTTGCAACAGAACGCCAAACATCTGATCGGACGTCATCAACCCGGTTGCAATCCTTGGGCCAATGTCAACCGCCGTGCTCAGCGCCCCGACAACTGCGGGCGTGGGAACGAGTGCTCCGATTGCTTCGGTCGCCCCTGTGACAGCGTCTGCAGCTTGACGTTCATCCGCATTCACGTTCCCATGCTTGTCGGAGGATACAGTGAACTTGATCGTATACCCAGAATGACCGGAACCATCCAGGTTGGGAAGAGGCTCCTCGAGTACTTTGATCAGAGAGATCACATCAGCGATTTCAGAAATCATGACACCAAATGAATTCATACCGCCATCCCTGAGATTTTCCAGCACGCTACCGATAGTACCAGCGAAACTGCCGACCAATATGTCCTTTCGAGTGAAATGCTTTTCATAAACCTTCACGATGATGGTGGAACGTTCCTCGCCATCACTGACACTATTCAGTTCCCCGTCGTGGAAACGGCGAGAATGCACCTACAAAAACAAACTCTGATTCCATGAGGCATAATTCTTTTTCTCTTTTGCTTTCTTCGTCATCCGTGATGTATCGCCCACGGAAAATTCGACTTGATACTTGCTCGCAATCGAAAGCTTTCGTTGCTCTAGTGTACGAAGTCCGATGTCTGAAACAAACGAAGGTGAACTTGCAATGTCAGGAATGTTGTTGTTCGAATGGCGAACCTTTGATGATAATCGTCTTTGCCGCCCTAAAATCTCGCTCAGCACGTTGCCAGGGATGATGACAGGATGCACATACGACATGGGCGGAATCAAGGCTTGACTGGGGTTGTTTGTGTTCATGGTTCTGTGGGTGATATACAATGAGGTGTTGGGTGTGGCGAAGCTGGAAACAAACAGGCTGGCATGCGGACGGTCAGTTGGGCGCTAAATTCTAATTGGGTCTTGGCTTCCAACCCGAGAACTTCCGAAGAATATTTTGAGTGACCCAGAACGATGTACCAACCACGGTTCAACGGTCAAATATCCCAAAGCTTGAATCAGTTGTTCAATATGCCATCCTAGAAGAGCACGAAGACGGTCCCCAACGACATAATTACACCGTCGCAATGCAATCCCTTCATCGGTTTCGCGGGTCCGAGCCGATTGGTGATCGGTGAGCAGATAGTTACTGGAAACCCTTCAGGAACCGCTCCGCACGTCCCGATCCGGTCCGACTAGTAGTGCCGAGTTGTTTCCTTTTTCTTTCATTCAAGTTCCCGTCCTCGTCATAATTTCTTTTTCTTTCTCTTTCTCTACTTTGTTACCCTCTCCTCTCTATGTATATAAGCCCTCCGTGTCCTCGCTGTATGCCATCGAATACTAGATCTCCCGTTTTTCGTTCCTCGTCCCATCGTGTCCATTACCATCCTATCGCCCGGTCAGCTCTCTTCTCGCACTCAGCCTTCCGCCTTCCCATCGAATAGGAACGTGCCCACCGTGAGGGGACAGTTTTGACTTAGCCCTATCACTTTATCATTCCTCCGCCCAGTAATTCCATCTGGACAGCGAAGCCGCCTAAACGTAGGACCCTCCTAGGAACCTCTCAATCCCCCCCGCCGAAGCGCACACTAGACACCGCACAGCCGATATCAAACGCGGATTCGAGCACTCCGCCCCAACCGTCTCCCGCCGTTCCCGGTTCGTCCTCGCCCGTCCTGGCTCCCTCCGCCACCGCATATCAGGCTCTAATAGTCATTTCCGTCGTCTTACCCCGCCATCGTCACGCTCTCCATTCAACATCGCACCATCCGCACTCTCGTCCGCCACTATCAGCACACCCGCGCCATTGTCCCCTAATCCGCTATTGCCCCTCCGACGTCCGTAACCGTCCCGCCTCCACTCCCATCTACTACCAAGCTCTTTTAGGTCCGACTCAAAGGGTACGAAAGCCAAGACTATACAGAGTTCAAAAAGAGTATATTTTACCAGTGCCCCGGCGCCGAAAGGGGGGTTCGCTGTACTATTCGCGACCTCGAACGCGTCGTCGCGGCCCCCATGAATGATGACATCACCGCCGAAACCGAGCTACTATTATCATCACTTCTATCCTATGGCTGTATGGCTCATCGAGAATAAGAAGATTTCAGAAATCAGCGCAACCGCTATTTCTGGCAGGATTGCCTCCAGCCCTCGGGCGACGCATCGAGCTTCATCTCGAACATAAGAAGACCGACTACAGCCGGGACGAGGCCACCGACTTTAATGAAGTCGTCGAGGCAGGCCGCTTCGTCCTCTCGGATAGAGCCTTTGACGCAGACGGAGATGATATGATATCAGCACGCATCAAAGCTATCGGGGTGGAGCGCTCCACGACCACGACTATTACAGATAAGCCGACCCGACGCTCAACCCGCATTCCGCCAGCTCTACGAGGGCTCGCCATGTCCTGCCACGCCAACGGCCAATAGAGATGACCCCGACGTAGCGACGACCCGGTGCTGCTCAAGCACTCGATCCTCTTTACAAACACTGTCGAGATGTCAGTATGAGTGGACCATAACCCAACCGGAGAGGATTCACCAACACTTACAGATTGTGAACTCTTCGAGCGTGCGGCCCGACGTCTCCGGAAACATCAGGTAGACCGTGACGGATACGACCTCTAAAGCGTCCCACACGGAGGGCGCAACTTATTTCAGTACCACCTCGTACGTCCTCTCAGGTCCACAAAAGCTTACGCGATGTACCATCTCCATCCTATACTTCCCCCATCAGCTTCAAAAGCTACGCGAGTTGCGAGGTGATGGTATGAACGTACTCCTCAGGGCGTCGATCCAGCTGGGATTCATAAATAGGAGACAAATCCCCGGCCCCGATTGACCCACTGATAGATGGCAACACTGCTGGCTCAGGCATGGAACGGAAACAGCTCCGCCAGGAAAGCTATTCATACCAGTCAGCCCATTGTGTCGTTGTTCAATCTACAATACTCACCAAAGTCCAAACAGTCGAATCTTAGGTTGGAAGGAAGAGTATAGAAAGATGAGGCTATAGAATATGCAAATCAGAAGGGACGTAAGTAAAGCATCTAGGCAAGCTTGACACTTACACTAGCACCAACGATTATAAATACGCAACACATTACTCACTAAAGACATTCTCCGCCTGAGGATATCGTCGAAGGAGCAACCAACCCTAAAATGAAACCATTGACAGCTTCCCATGAAACAAGAATCAGGTTGACAATGTTCTTGGTTCAATTGTCATGAATACCAATATTGTCTATGATCGGGACAAGAAATTGTCTGTCAGTGCGGATAGTCAGTCAGTACTACAACATACAGTGATGACAGGGGCTCACGAAAATAAACCAGCTCCACTCAAATAAGCGCACAGACCAAGGAATGCGGCATCCGTCGAACCGCCTTAAAGTCATTTACAAATAACTAGAGCACTGCCAGTGGCCGCCGGTGTACGTAGTACTAGTAGTAGAAGGCTGGCATCTGACCCGGCTTTGTCAGCAGCACGGACCGAAAAAACCCGGGCGAATGCCGCATCGCCACTAAAGCTAAGTCGGTACCCATGTTCATCGTCGTTCGAAATGTCTACCAGCACGACAGTGACCACGGAAGAAGACTCTTCCGAGCTCAAGCAGTTCAGGGAGCAATGGAAAGATGAGGTCCGCCGGCGCAGAGAAGAACTTCAGCAGGCTCAGGTTGAACAAGGCACGTCGGCGGAGCCCCACCACCAACGCAATCCCGAGACGCACGCTCGGTCTCATATCCCACATCCTCCTCCTCCTCCTCCTCCTCCCGGGACCGAAGCGAAATGGTCCGTTGCGAGCACCTCTCCTCCCCCTTCAGTCCATACATCACACGGTCAGAGTTCTCTCAGCCCACACGTCTTGCGTGCCGTCGAGGTATATCGCAGGGCCGTCCAGCATGAGCAAGAGAGTAATCTGGACGAAGCGATAAGGCTGTATCGTCAGGCCTTCCGAATTGTCCCAGATGTCGACCGTGCGTATTTCAAGGAGGAGCAGAGACTAATTGGCACTGGCATGGGACACAAGAAGGCGACGGCTGCCATCAGAGGCGAAGCGACAGAGGGAGGAGACAATCACGAACTAGTGCCTCCGAAGCCAAGGAGCCGGTACACATGAACAAGATTCTGTCCAAGGTTCTGGGAAAATCCCCTGTGATGTTGACGTTCGAGCCAGAGGATGACCGGGAGGGTGTGCCGATCGACAAGATCCCAGAGGAATTACTCTTGTGCATTCTGCGCATGCTCGACACGACGACTCTGGAACGTTTCGCGACGGTGAGCCGAAAGGCGCGCGTCCTGAGTCTCGATCCCTTATTGTGGAGGTATGGACATCGCTTGTTGCAGAGTACAATCGTGACCTCTCCAACCACAGGGCCTTTGTATATTCAGCGTACAAACCACCGCAGATTCCTGAGGCTGTCACGGTGCAGAAGATAGCCAATGGCTATGATTCCGACTACCGGCAGACATACATTCAACACCCAAGACTGAGATTAGATGGCGTGTACATCGCCGTATGTCACTATGTGTGAGTTTCTCGCGTTATGACTTGTCCTATGTGCTCAATGGCCCTGTTACAGTCGGAACGGTCTCGGCGAGAGCGCCTGGGTCAACGTATGTTGTGGACTTATCGCCAGAGAGTATGCTCATGCAAAGCCATAGGTTAGCCACTTTATCACGTACCACAGATATCTGTAAGTAATTTCTCTGCGCCTCCTCGTCTATAACTGACATACCCCAGTCGATTCTTCCCCGATGGTCAAGTTCTCTCCCTTTTAACCAACGAAGATTACAATCCCGCGCTCGTTATACCCATGCTCAAGCCCTCGTTACGTATGAAGGTCGCAACCCTATCAAACGATTACCAAACATTACCGCTGACCCGTTCGCTGATCCAGGGCTTTCATATCGGCGACTGGCGGCTCGAAGGCACCAGCGTCCTCATTAGCAACCTTGTCGAGAACCACCCACACCCCGCGCCGTCCGCTCACCCCGCCCACCATAGCCATGTATCGTCGCCACCGGCGCGTTACCACTTCCAGATGTCGCTCACGCTGCGGTCGAAGCCGCTCGGCCGGTGGAACAAACTCGATATTGCCTCGTATGCGTCGATCAACGTCGAGGACGGAGAGGTTGTGCCACTCCCCTTGAAGCACGAGCGGTCGTTTTGGTTCTCCAAAGTCAAGAGTTGGCAGGGTTATTGACAACTCGTTGCACTGTATCCCACTTTTTTCCGCTGGGCATCTTGTAGAACACGATTTGTACTGCTACTATTTACGTTGCATGAGAGACTATTCTCCTTCTGTCATATGTACATAGACATATTATTTGACTTGATAGAATCGCAGGTATGTACAAACCCAAGTCCAAGCTGGATGTGAAAAAGCGTCAATATTATACACCAGCTACGACTGAGCTACGGTAATCCATGTATTTCGATTACTTCTGTCCTTCCTTTAAACTCTTCGTCTTTCTACAGCTAATACTGCCAGATCAATCTCGTAACTTTTTTTCCTGTGAACACAAATATGTAGTGGGGGAGAATGGTAGGGGTGGCAAGGGGATGAAACGAACGACCGCCAAGACGGGAAGGAGAGGCACCACCAGCACGGAAAACCACGGCAAATCCAGAACAACGGATACCCACAGGACCTTAGAAAACACAGCGAGATGCAAGAAGTACGCGGAGACGACTAAACAAGATAACGCGACGCGGCGAGTAAAGGGTATGGTAAAAGATGAATGATGAATGGTCATCGTAAGCAAGACATGTGACATGTGTGTCAAGGGCCATGGAGAGAGCCTAGCATCGTGACTGGTGGGGGAGAAGAGTGATTAGATTGTCGCCTTGAAACGAGTGTATAGTGCATGTGTTTTGGGAACTAGGGTCCAGCGTCGTCCAGAAAGCTAGCATTCTTCGCGAAGGCAAGAGAATGAGCGTGATGGATAGGCGGTACGGGCAACTCATGCCGCGCTATAAAGGAACAAGTTGTTCGTCGCAGCGATCTGCGACACGTCAGCCTCGCATCTACCCGAACAAAAACAACGCTTACAGCAATCGTGTTCTCCCTCGGATGCCAGCTCGCGTGGAGAATCTTCTTGTTGAAGTCTAGTGTTTCCATCTGCATTGCGTCCCTGAGACCACCTGGCCGACCGTTCTTTAGCCCGTTCTTGTTCGGCAGCGGCCCACCCATCTTCTTCGCTTTAAAGGCGGACTTGTCCGCTTGCAAAACGACGTCACCAGATGTCTCCGTGTCGAATATCCGGAAGAAGTTGTGGTACGATCCAGTTAGAACATGTCTACGGAAAAAAGGGTAAACGTTATCTAAATTGGGGTAGAAGGAGCGTACGCACTTGTCATCACCGCCCCAGATGCATTCAAACTTGTCAAAGATGCAATCGTTCTCATACAAGTCGCAGAGTTTCCCGCGGAGATGGTCGTGTATAGGAATCGTCTTGACCGGTCGTGACTCCATATTAATGTCCCATATCTTCAGGGACAGATAGTCTCTCGATAGGATGTATCGCCCATCATGGCTGAATTTGACGTCGGAAATAGAGGAGATGATTTCGGAAAAGAATGAGCGCGCTGAAGGATCCTCTTCCTCCTCGAAGCCTGACAAACGCAGTGAAAAGTGGAATGTGATTTGATCTAAAACGACCCACATTTTGCGTGCCGATCACAGAGTGCCGAGTCCCGCATGTCGGCAAGCTTTATGTTACTCTTTGAACTGGAGTACATAAACAGATTGCAGTGTTGCGGGTGGAACTCGGCAGCGGTGATGACTTCCGTAAGTTCCTCCATGTTGATGGGCTTGATGTCTACGATGTCTAAGGTGGCGAAGTGAAAGGTCACACGATGGTAATAGCGAGATCAGAGACGTACTGAAACTCTGATCGCTGATGCTCAGATTCCACAAATTGATGCGAAGATCGTCTGCGGAGATGTAGGTCTCGTGGTCCGAATTGACGGAGATGGAGTGGATGTGGTATGCATGCGCGTTGGCGTAGACTTTGCGTGGGATAGCGGCGATGATATTGTCCTGCTGCACCATGCGGGGAAGTTTGAGGTGTGAACGTGAAATGGGGGGTGCAATGGGTCGCTGGCCCTCGTAGTGATTCGATTCCGAGACTACTCGCAACGATTTTTCGAACACTTTCCATAGCTTTATTGTTTTGTCTAGACAGGTCGACAGACATGAACTGAGGGGCGAGAATGGGAGGAGAAAGAGGGCACACCGTTGGTGGACAGTAAGAAATGAGCCGTGTTTTGTCGTTTGCACCATTTGATCTTGTTGATCTTTTCCTCTATTTCTAGGGACTTGAGGTAGTCGAATTCTGGTTCGTGTGATTGAAACTCTGTGTAAAACTTGTATTCGCAGCCCTTTTTCTGCACGGACGTTGCGCAGGGATGGGTGCGGTGACAATCGGAGGGCATCAGCCATGAAGGGGATCGAGTGATGGCACTCACCGACTCGTTGCGCTCGAAGAGGACGACACGACCGCCTTTGTCGCCGGTTGCGAGGTAGTTACCGGTAGAGTCGAACTCGACGGTTGATATGATGTCGGCTAATCGGGGGGAAGAAGGATGAGGGATTAGGGTAGCGAGCGAGCGGGCCATAGTGTACCTTCTGTGATGTCCTCTACTTCGCCCTTGTCGCCGAAGCATTGAGCGAAACGCCAGCCACCTGAGCCGGAGGGATCGATGTCCATGACGGGTGAGAGAGGGAAAGAGTCTGACGGATGTGTCTCTTGTTTAAGTAGCAAGTCAAAGAGTTCTGACGCCCCTCCACCTCAGGCTCTCCCCGCCGCCGTTTGTTTGTGCCCTTGTTTGGCAACTTCTCTTGTTCTCCGACTTGCACCGTCACACACACGCATATAACCACCATGCCCATCGCACCCATCACTGGAAAACTCAGAAAGGCCTTCTGGCGCGACGTCATCGTCTCACTCGGCCTTGGAATCGGTTCGGGCTACGCATTCTGGTAAGCTCTTTCTTTTATTTGGTTTTTCTTCCCTCGGTCTCACTTCCAATCAAGGTATGGCCACCAACTCCCAGCAGGTACGACCCACACACTATGCATGATGCTACAAACTCAATCTTTACAGTACAACGCCGTGAGGAGTACTACCTAAAGCTTGAGCGGGAGCGAGCTCAGGGTCTACCTGTTTAACTGGTGGCTTAGTACTAGAATTTGTGTGGCAGATATTCTCTCCATTGCAAGGTATAAATATGTAGATGGGAACCCAACATAATCTACGGTCCGAGTCAACAGCGCTTACTTGAGCAATCCAAGTCTCTTGAGTTCCTCGCAGCTCACAAACGTCTCTGCCTCTATACTCCTCACCTTCTCCCAATCTGTCCCGACCCCAAAGAATCCAATCTCGGCTTCCTTTCGTCTCTCCCGCTTGTTGACGTCTCGTTGGCACTGCGTATACAGACTTTGCGTGTACACTTGTTCCACGTTGGATTCGAAGCGCGAGAGTGTAGAGCCTCGGCGGTACTGGCCCGCTGCGAGATCGGCAGCAATCTTCGGGTGTCCATGAAAATCGCGCGAGTTGACGTAGTAGTTTATGTGTAGGTTGTCCGTCTCCCGCCCGAGGTCAAACCTCGACGTCTGCGTGAACTGAAACCGAGGATCCGGGACACTGGGCGATGAAAAGAGGTCCGGGAGCATGGACAGGATAGAGAACGCGAAAATGATGATCAGAGGGAGAAGCTGGGTGATCATTGACCGTGCTTGGGGTGCCTCGCCTTGTGCAGCGCCTTGTGGACGCCCGTTCGCATGTACACGCGTCGTCCGGAATCCGCCAGGCCCAAAGCTCGCACTGAATACAGGCCCCCCGAACGGACCGCCCCCGAAACCGCCTCCGTTCATCCCCACACCACCCCCAAAGAACATATTGAACAGATCTTCGGGGGACATTTCACCATCAAAACCACCAGCGAAAGGTGTATGCGAGAAACCGGGGGAGAAACCAGGTGACGACATGCCACCGGACCTTGATTCGGGGTCGGAACCATGCTGGTCAAAAGCTGCTCGCTTTTGTGGATCTAGAGTCCTGGTCGACGCGCGAACAGACGAGAGTGACACGAAATACATACCTGATAACACTTGAAATGCCTTTGAAACCACTGTTGAAAATATGAGTCGATACACCGCGAATAAACCACTCTTGTGTGACCCACTTTTAAAAGCCTCATCGGCCCAAGGTGCTCCATTCTTGTCGGGATGCAGAGATAACGCGAGCTAGCAAGAGTGGAACTCAATAACCCGCTCCTCTGTCGATCAGCGGCACGTATACCTTTCGATAAGCCTTCTTGATCTCAGCCTCTTCGCACTCCTTTTTGACGCCCAGAATCCCATAATAGTCCGTAGGTTTGCACCCTCGGACCCGCTTCACGACGTTCACCTGCTCGGTTGTATACCCCCTCTTCTCCCCATTCATACCACCCGCCGTCCCCTCAGCCTTGGTATCACCCCGACGCTTCGTTCCTGCACTCGAAGGATGCGTCTGCGTCGATGATGATGACCCGGTCGGCCCATTTCCGTTGTTCGTACCCGTACTGGAAGACGGACCAGCCGACTCCGCTGCTGCAGCAGCAGATTCAATGGACTCTTTGAGCGACTCTGCTTCTGGCGTGGTGAACAAAGACAACGATTTTTGACAGAATTTCCGTGCTGAGGGAAAGTTGCCTGCGTCCCTGTGCTTCTGAGCGAGTTTTAGGCATTTGATGGCTTCATCCTTGTTGCTTTCCATCGTGTACGGGGAATGCACATGCACGAGTGACGGAAAAACGGTGAGCAAGGGAAAGGGACTAGTCGGCGTAACTTGCTTGGTGAGAATTCGGCACTGGCAATATTTTCGGCAAGGTCCAGCGCTAAAGCGCTTAAGCAACGCACGCGTGACACGTATCCGATTGATCAACTATCAAAATCAAAACTGGTATAGATTTTCGCAACATCGTAAATTAGACAAAGTGGTATTAGCTAGATAGTATCGAGTTCTAGTAGATGCCTGGGATGAATTTGTACTTGACGATGGCACAGTACCGTTCCCAATCTTTTCCATACTTGATAGAGCAGCGTTCAAAGTCGCGGCCACAGCGATGAATGAGCACCGTGATGAAGAAGACGGAATAGAAATACGGGATGATGGTTGCACCCCCGATAATCAGTCCCCAAGAAAAGGCCATGGTCCAGTCGGCAACGTAGTTCTGGAATAAAGTCAGTCACGCTTATCCAGGGTAATGCGCTGAAGACATACAGGTTTGCGAGAGTACCTCCACCAACCGCTAATCAGAAGCCGGTTGCTGTAAACTGCCTTAGATGACATTCAAGGTGAAAATGACCGGAAGCTTACCCATGCGCAGTTTGGATGAACTCTGGGTTCTTCAGGGTACCCCCGGGTAACTGAGGGAAGGTGTTGCGGAATGTGGTGATGCCTTGAGTCTGCATTTTGAAGCGGCTCTTTTGCGACATAGAAGTGTCCCAACTGTGTAGTCACATAGTTATAGTATGGCATGCGCTTGTGCGAGCGGAAAAACTCACATGTAGTATGCAGTGAGGAGCGTACCAAATAGCAGGACGTACACCGGGGTGGGGAATCGGTACTTGGAGGGGTCATGTGAAGCCATGTAGACCACCGAGTACACATATGTCTAAGGAAGAGTAAACACTTGAATCCGCATAAGAGAAAACGCTTACGAATGGAACACCGGCGAAATTCCAGAAAATAACCATGAAGCCCCACTTCTCGTGGTACATATCCCAAGTCTGGGGAATACATTCCTCTCCTTTTCCGCTGTGCAAGTATTGTTTGTTACTAGAGGCTAGTAAGAAAAGTGATGATACGTACCAGGCGTTCAGATAGAGCCAGGTAGCCAAAATCATGAAAGCCATGTTCTAACCAAGAAACGTCAAACACGAACGTCAACAACATATGAACAACGTACGGGTGTAACATATCCATATTGTTCATACTGATGGCAACCACCAGAGACAGCCAAAAAGAACACAATAACCCAGGGGATACGAACTTCCGCCCACATCTTGAGATCCACGGGGCCAATGCGAGGGTTCAAACATGCGCCCATAAAGACGTCATAGATGAAATTGCCAGACATACGAATTTCGTTACCAGTTGCAACAGTGAGGAAATACACCCCAAAGGAGACGACGAAACCATAGATGATCGCAACCGACATGATGTGTCCGTAGTTATCAATGATTTCGGTGAGGCGGAATATGTTGTAGTAATGAAGGACGGCAGCAGTGATCATGGTGATGTAGATGGACCAGAGAGCGTTGCAGTTGTACATGAGAGTCTTGTAACCAAGCGAAGGAACTGGGAGTCCCTCTTGTTTGTAGCCGGGCACAACCCATGCGAGGAAGAGCTGAAAGACAATGAGACCAGTGTAAACTTTCCAAGCATAGGCATTTGGACTAGCATCCTGGGTGCAGACGTTGTTTTAGCAATGCAAAAAGATGCTCGAGAACTATCAAACACTTACATCGCGAACATGAGCCCACATGCGTTCAAGGTAGGGTATAATATCATCCACGGAAGTAGGCGTGACAAGTTTCCCATCATAGAACCACAGGCATATCCAGAGGTAGTACATGAGGATTGGAAAACCAATCATCATGGCTGTGACACCCCATGGGCCACCAAACTCGTATCTAGAGAACGAACGGTTGAGAAGAGGTTGGGGAGTAGCTATGAAACGCGTACGAGTTGTGTTGGTCCAAGATGTGATCAGTTTTGCGGCCTTCATCCGTGGTGGTGCCAGAAGGTGCAGTGGATGTGCGTTGTGCGTCTGTGCTCCGCTGTCTGAGCTCGTTGTTGGTACTTCCGTACGACTGCGACATGGTCGCGTTCTGTGTAAAAGTCAAATTGCTCGGTTCAGGTTTTTAAATTGGGTTGCTTAGTCAGCTATAACGGTACTATTTGTTCCGCTTACCAAGCAACAGACTTGCCAGACACCTCGTCCGACTCCACTACTACATATACATTGCGTTGCGTCGTGCATCCAAGCAGCTTATGTCTTCTTCTGTGTTCTACAAATTTAAATCACAGAGGGACGAGTCTCGGGTGACTTTTGACGGCACTGCCATCTCTGTGTTTGACCTGAAAAGAGAAATCATCCTTGCTAACAACCTCGGTAAGGCAAACGATTTTGATCTTTATGTTTACGACGCCTCCACCAATCAAGGTACGTCCACTCCCGCACCTCTTGCGTTCCCAGTTTTGACAGTTTACGCATCGCAGAATACAAGGATGACTCCCAGGTCATTCCTAGATCATCATCTGTTGTCGTAAAGCGTATGCCCTCTCAACGACCAGGAAAGGGCAAAGCAGCAATGTACATTGCTGGTACCAATGGAAATGCTTCCATGCCCATGTCTGAGCCAGTTCAGAGACCAGGCGGCAGTACTACATGGCATAAAGGTGCCATGTCCAAACGATTTGACATCAAAGAAGAAGCCGCACCCCCCAGAGCCCCAGCATATGTACGTACTCGCACCGAAGTGAACGTTCCGCTCGCCAATCTGCGAGTCTTACTTTCTCCGCAGTCGAGTGCTGCGATTCCTATTCCGAAGAACGCGGTAACCAAAGATGACGAAGCAGCTGCAATGGCAGCCATGTTTCAAGCCCAGACGGCTAACTGGGAGGAAACCCAGGAGAAGATGTCCCAGTCTGTGTCTCGTTTATGCGCTTCTTCTGCTTTGTGTAGTAGGTCTCAACATGATTTTTGTTTTACCCCGCGATCGAAACAGTGCTGTCCGAATATATAATAACACTCGAGGAACTTCTTTTGGGCGCGGCGGCAAGCCTTTTAATCCACACCAGTCCCATACTCCTGATCGTCCTTTGCCGCCCTCTTATGTATGTTACCGCTGCGGTCAGAAAGGTGAGTTGCAGTGCGCTCAGCATGTCGATGTTGTCTTATATTTTCCTAGGACACTGGATTCAGGACTGTCCAACCAATTGTGATCGCGAATTTGACAACAAACCCCGCATCAAGCGTACTACGGGTATTCCGCGTAGCTTCCTCAAGGCCGTAGAGAATCCTAACAAGGGCGAGCTTGCCCAGGGTGTGATGGTTACGCCTGAGGGGGGTTATGTCGTTGCCCAACCTGATTCGTAAGTCGTGTATGTCACTATTGGGGAGCGGTCACTGACTTTAGCAGAGCATCGTGGCAAAAGCAAGTAACTCGGTTAAAGGGCCTCACTGTAGCAGACGTTCGAGAACGGCCTCCGACAGACCCTACACTCGCGTGTCCAATAGACAACAGACTGTTCCGTGATGCCGTGAAAACGCCTTGTTGTGAAACCTCATATTGCGAGGAATGTATCCAGACACATCTTCTTGAGCGAGACTTTGGTTGTCCCAAATGCAGCAAGAAGATACCGTCTCTTGACAAGCTGGTAATGGACAAACCTATGCGAACCAAAGTTGCAGATCACATCGACAAAGTGATTGAGCAGAGCAGAAAGGAGATCGAGGAGGAAGGTCTGACAAACACCGGTGCAGTAACCGGAGAACAGGTGCTCAGTATTGATGTTGCTACTCGAAAATTCAATGCTAATGCATATTTCCCCCAGACACCTCAAGGGGACAGTTCTACTCCAGATGACCTTTATTCAGACCAGCAGCCTGGTATGGACGTGTCTCAAATGATAGTAGACAGTATTCCTCAGCTCCAGGCTCAAATCAGCCAGCTATCCATATTGATCCAAAACACCTCACTACCCGGTCACGTACGACACTCTTCGGAGATGAAATATCACCAACTTCAAATGCAGCTTCAACAAGCACAAGCCCTTGCGGCCACTCTTGCAGTCGCAACTACCCTTCAGCAACAACAGCAGCAGCAACAGCAACAACAACAACAACAGTTGCAGAACGTTGCTAGCGTGGTCGGCTATAGCATGCCGGGGTACCAGCAAGCAGACGCACAGTGGCCAGGCTCGTTTACGAACCAACAACCTGCTGGTCAAGATTCGGCATATCAACGGCTACCGCTTAATAATAGGCGTCGGAATATGAAACGCGAACGTCCGTCAGACTTTTTGGAGGTCGGCGGGGAGAGCGAGAGCAAGGTTCAACGTACGTACTGGGAATGAGCTCGATAAATATTGTTCTAGATCCTACTAGTCGAATTGTCATGTCATGGTTATTAGAATTGCTTGCTAAGAAAAGTGGCGTGACTTGTGAGAAATGGCGTGACGTAGCGCGAACGTGACTCGAATAAAATGCCGCGGAGACGCGTCTCGTCTGACATTTCCCCCCAATCATCATGCCAAAGTCAACATCCTCAAAGCAAAAACCTATCACTTCTTTTTTTGGTGGAGGCGACAAGAAACCCGCAAAGTCTGCACCCAAGAAGCCGGCGAAATCGAGTAAGAATACTGACGACGAATCAAGCGCCGAGGAAGTCGAGGAACCAGAGGTCTCTGACGAAGATGACACCCCCGCCGTTCACTCCAAGACAGACGGAAAGATAGAATCTTCCAATTTCCCCCCTCTTCACCACATACCCACCATGTTTTCCGACATTGTGTCCCGTATTCCTCAGATTAAGGACGTTGCAGAACACATTAGAGGCCGAAAACTTCGCGTCGCCACCATGTGTTCCGGCACAGAGTCGCCTCTTCTCGCCCTGGAATTGATACGCCAGTCCATGCAGGAGCAGTATGATCTCCCCTTGGAGTTTGAACACGTGTTCTCGTGCGAGATAGAGCCATTCAAGCAGGCTTACATCGAGCGCAACTTCAAGCCACCTATACTGTTTCGCGACGTGTGCGAGCTTGGAGATACCGAGGCGTACGTGTTCTTTGAGTATTTGTGCGCGATTCTGACATCCATTCAACAGCACGACTGCGTATGGCGCACTGGTACCCGTCCCTGGTGATGTAGACTTGCTTGTCGCGGGCACGTCTTGCGTCGACTATTCCAATCTCAATAACGAGAAAAAGGGCATCGATCAAGGAGGCGAGTCAGGTCGGACGTTCCATGGCATGATGTCTTGGGTTACCAACCATCGACCACCCATTGTCATTCTGGAGAACGTTTGCTCTGCGCCTTGGGACAAGGTCAGGGATTATTTTGGCCGTCACAACTACAGTGCCGAATTCTGTCGGCTGGACACGAAACAATTCTATATCCCGCATACCCGCACGCGTGTTTACTTGGTTGCCGTCGACAAGCGGTCGTCGAAGATGCCCGCTGAATGGAAGGATTGGGTAACGAAAAAATTGAAACGCCCTGCTTCATCAACTTTGGATGCCTTCCTTCTTCCATCAGACGACGGACGTATTCATCAAGCCAGGGAGAAGCTGGTTCAGGAGAGCGGGGGTGTCTCGGAGTCGCGTTCCGGACGGATTGATTGGACGAGGTGTGAATCTAGACATTCTCGTGCCAGGCTTGAGGAGTCTTTGGGTCCGAAACGTCCCCTCACTAACTGGGAGGAAGGTGAGCTTTTTGCGTTGATCTACGATTGATCGTCTGAAATCTGTGACTTCTAGGTAAAGCCTGTCGTATGCCTGACTTTGCTTGGCAAGACTGGGGACTGCGGCAAGTCGAGCGGGTTTGGGATTTGATGGACATCAGTATCCTTCGTTCCGCCAAAATAGGTGTCGATCCGTCCTACAAAACGTGAGTGAATTGTCCGAATAGCTTGATGAAACAGTTGCTGACATCCTATCAGTCTTGTCTGGAATCTCTCACAGAACGTTGATCGCTCCACCGGCTCGAGTAAGTCGGGTATATGTCCGTGCCTTACCCCTTCGATGATTCCCTACATCACCAATCGTGGTGGACCCATGGTCGGCGTGGAGGCACTAGCTATGCAGGGTCTTCCGGTGGATAAGCTGCTTCTTACTCGAGAAAGTGAGGACGAGCTCGCCGATCTTGCTGGTAACGCCATGTCTTCAACAGTCGTGGGGTCTTGTATACTCGCGGCATTGGTCGTCAGCAAGGAGCTTCTCAAAGGAGGAGACGATAAAGAGACGTACGAAATGAAGAGGCTCGAAGCTGGATCTCAAGTAGCAAGTGAAGATGCTATGGAGATCGATTCCACGCCACGATCCTCGCTGGAAGATCACATTTCAGGCGTCGAAAAGTTGGCTGAACAACCTCTTGAGCTGTCCAAGACGAAAATGGAATCGGTGGAGGAAGTGCTCGAGCACGCGGCCCGAAGCGTACGTCTCTGCCTCTGCGAGGGTCGTAAAGATATCACGACAAGGGAGTTACTTCGCTGTCAAGATTGTAGTTCGTCTTCCTGCCAGAAGTGCGCTGGCCGTCCCGAACACAACTTCGAACCCCTCGATGTCGAAACAATCGCGCGGATTCCACCTGGAACTTTCGTCAGGGAGCTCAAATCCGTCCTTCCCATGTGCTTGTCGATAACTGATGCTACCGCAGAGCACCTCGATAATCTGAGATCCACCTCTAACGTGACTATATCCGAGAAGCGTTGGGTTAGCTGGCGTTCTGCGGTTGTTCGCGCTACGAACTTGGACTTGCGTTTCGTCGAGCTGAAGAGACAAGAAGTCTGGTCTGCAGTCTATCAGTCCACATCAGCGTCTTTCGAGTTGTATCTTGACCCCAAGCAAACGGAATGGCGACTGTACGCGATTCCTTTGGAGACCGAACCCGCCAATGCGGAGATCCGTCACCTTCTACAGCTCCCTGTTGCTAGATTTAAATGTAGGGGCGGCTTATTGCAGGGTCAGTGGCAGTTCGCTCTGCCATCCAACAACGAGATCACCGTTACTGTGACTGGAAGCGAAACGCTCGTGCCTTCCTGGGCTAGCCGGCTTGGACTATTGGGCGAGGAATTCAGAGAGGCGCGTGTTCATTCACATCTGAAGATTACTGTGCCGGCGGACAAGGTTTCCCTACTCGACCGTGACATCTCTGGGACATATACCCTCTTGGACAAGTGTGGTACTGCCTGTGGCGCTCTCCACAAGCGCGAGTCTATACCCGAGGATACCGGACTTCCGCCATTATTCATGATGCTCGACCCCACGCGGTGTGGTGACCCCAAAGACGACCCGTTCGTTTTCACAACCAGTATCCGAAGATACGACTATGGCGAGTTCCGGCCGATTGTCTGCAAACTTACTGGTTCATGGAGACAGTCGGACGTCCAGGGAGATAAGTCGATCACATGCCATATACCTATGCTGTGGGTATCCTCGGACAAAGTGTCGCTCCAGGTAAGCTTGCACAAGCCCTCTTTGTCCTTTGCTGGAGCTCACCTGTTTTGCAGTCTTCCCAGCTCGCTGGTGCACGTTTCGCCGTTCCTCAGGGTGTGTTTGAAGTGGCTGTCGACACGGATGCTTGTGCCAACGCCGTTGCCTTGCTATCTTGCACCGCACCTCTTTC
>JBBPOR010000743.1:0-17960 GCA_038091555.1 Leccinum sublutescens
CCTTTTCATTGTTCCAATAGACTCAGCGAGAAAGAAGATGACATCAGGGACAAACTCGGTCCTTCCATCTCCTACTTGCAAAAGCTGGGTCCGGAACACCTGGACCAGATCTTCGAGTCTGCACGTTGGGTGTTTGAGCAGGATCGGGAGATGGCCTTCGAGGTCAGTTATTACAGTGCTCTCTTTGCAGTGATGGTGGAATTTATAGCACCTACACTAGATTTTCACTTCGGACGATGTCGAGCTTCCTCGTGGACCCGTTACAGATTATCTCGAAAAGTTTGACCCTCACGTAGCAACCCGGTATCTGGAGTACCTCATCGACGAGAAAGAGGAGAAGAGTGCTGTTTTTCATGATCGTTTGACTGAGCTATATCTTGGCATTACAATGACTACGAGGCGGAAGGGAGAAGAGGGTGAGTTGAGTCTTCTGAGGACAAACATCTTTATCCTGAGCATCTGGATGCTTTGGTTGGGATAGACCAGTGTGCACAGGTGTATGCGAAACTTTTGAAGTTCATCGACACGACGGAGCATTACCGACCCGATCGTTTATATGGACTACTCTCGGAAGGTGGGCGAGGTCTCCTACGAATTCCTGTATAACTCAATCATCACGCGTAGAACTTTATGAGGCGCGAGCAATTTTGTTGGGTCGCATGGGTAGACACGAGCACGCGCTCGAGCTATACGTCTACAAACTAGGAGACTTTGCAAAGGCAGAAGAGTGAGTACCCTCAATCTGATGTAACACATCTAGTTTCAAATTACTTGCAGGCACTGCAAACGGATCTCTGACCCTTCTCCAACACCGTCCCCGATTTTCCTCACTTTACTCAAGCTGTACCTCCGACCGATCATCCCGAACCCACCAAACTTACTCTCTCCTGCATTGTCCCTTATTGCACGACACAGTGCTCGCCTTGATCCCATCGAGACTCTTCAGCTTCTTCCCCCACTCGTGAATGCTCAGGATGTGAGGTCATTTTTAGTTCAATCGCTGCGCGCACCCGTATTCGACAATTGCGTGGTGCGAGAGGTGAGCCTGGCCAGGAAGGAGGACGTGGAGAGGCATTTGATGAAACTCGAGTCGAGACGGGTTAAGGTGACGGACAGTCGAATGTACGTTTGGGTTCTTGACTAGTTGGTTTGGATACTGACAATTTTCATGTCAGATGTCCCCTGTGTCATAAGCGGTTGGGAAATAGTGTCATTGTGGTGCACGCGCCACGGTGGGTGTTTTGACCATCATTTTGTTCTGTTTCTTTTCAGTGCAGTGTCTGACACGGTGTCAGGGGTGAAGTGACGCACTACCAGTGTCGTGAGGCATTTTCCAGGAATCTCAATGCCATTCGGCAGGGTTGAGACGGACATTAGGTTTGACAGGGATCATTAGGGGTACGGTAGAACAGGCATGCATACTACAGTGATCCACCATCACTTGAAACAGCAAATTCTAAATGGTTCTTGACATAGCACAATGAAAAATGATGTAGATCAAATTGTTCATACATTATTCTATGTACATGAAGACCGTCTCAAAAAAAATCCATGGTGATCCATGTTGTGTAAACATATGATTTCATTGTTTTATTTTCATTGTGTTTATCACACTTTCACCATCACTTGAACCAGTCTGAAAATAGTATATCACAGCTTATATAATTAATATCAAACCCATGTAAGTGATCTCATCAGCTGATTATCGACTATTGGGTTGTCACACATCACACATCAACACTCACTTCTACTATTGCTCTTGTTTCCACTGCCTTCCTCTTCATCACCATCACCTCCACTGTCCTCATCTTTCACTGGCTGGGGCAATGGCCCCTCAAGCTTTCCAAGGACTGGCCGTTTTTAACCAGCCCTCTGCCCTTCAGCCTTTGCTAAATCCCATTCCCTCTCCCACTCAGCAATGACCTCCTGGTGTACACACCTTCAGTTATTGTTCCTCTTGAGCCATGATCCATCTGCCTGTCGCCATATGGAAAGTGTTTCTTCCCATTCATTGTGTTTTTTCCACAGTTCATGATCTCGACTCTTTTCAGCCTCCACCACCTTCTGTTTGTTTGCCACCACCTGGTGATAGAACTCATCACCAGACAAGTATTTTGGCATCCTATTCTCAATTAGCTGTGCTTTCTTTGCCCCTCCACTGGTCTGTTCCTTCTTTTCTTGTGCAGCTAATTGACTCCTTACTCAAGTGCAGTAGATTGATTGCAGCACCATAGCTGATTGCATGCAGATCAAGTTTGCTTTCATGGCTTCTTCATGGGAATAGGTCTGATGAAGTTCCTCTTGATAGAATTCCTCTACAGGCTCTATTGGGTTTCAGCCACAAGTTTGTTAAATAGGTTGTGGTGGCGTTTACGTGTTGGTGACACTGGTGCTGGAATGAACTCAGGAAGCTGATCATCAGAGGTAAGCCAGGCACCTTGGACAAGAAAGGCAGCTGAAGTCATTTCCAGTGCTCCACAAGCATCATTTGCAGAGTTCTGCACAGAGGTATTTTGTTCTTGGTTTTCTGTTGATGATTCCACCACTACTGCATGCTCCATTCCATACTGACAAATCAGTGTGGAAACAGCTTGGACTGGACTAGTTGTGGCAAAGGCATATGGCCTTCAAGTGAAGTCTTGAGGCTTGGTGCCATCTGATCCTTGGTTATAATGCTCAGATTGAAAGGCCAAACACCAGTAACACAAAAGATGGCTTTGATTGTGTTGGTAGTTCTGTGATGCACACAAAGGTAGACTGAGATAAAGTTTGCCTTCATAATTTTCTGTCTGGTTTCTGATTCAAATTGATCCCATTCCTGTGCCCAAAACTGTTTCAGTGGTCCAAAGACAACAATGTTGAGTCCTTGATATATGTGTGTCACATGTGTCAGATAACATAGTAGTACATGAATGGAATGCTTGCAGGCATAATCTAAGAAGTGCTTGGTATAGTGTGAGTTATGCCCATCAACGAGGAACAGCCAGGCATGTCCATGTGCCTTTGTATGGGTTTTCTTGTCAAAGTCTTCAATCCACATTCGACTAATCACATGATCAGTCCACCCTTTATACAAGTGACCAATATTGTAGGAAGTACTAAGTCCTGTGCATTTTATTTCAATCATTTTCATGACATATGAGGCTTTCATATCATTTCCTTGATGCCACAAGGTATTGAAACTCTTTCCCTTATGGATCACAGCTGGTGGTATCTCCTTTCCATCAGCACAGATCATGACCATCACAGTAATATTTTCTCTGTTACCACCATGTTGCTGATGCTGAACTTGTTTTTTGGCAGTACCAATAACTTGTTGACTCTGACCCCCACCAGGCTGGAAACTAGTTTCATTGGCTGCCCAGACACAACCCTGCTCGATTTGGTGTGTCTAAAGAGTATTGCTGAGCATATTAAAGTAATAATTAAACCAGGCTTGATTGGTGTGTTTATTGACAGCCTGTCCATGAGCAGACTCATGCAAAGAACTTCAAAACGGCTGGATTCTGGCATAGTGCTGCTATATAAAATGTTCCATCCAATTCTTTCCCACTCCGTTTTTGGGGAAGTTGGCCATCACTTTTGTGTGTAGGAGTGTGTCAATGTGTTGCTTGAGTGATTTGTGGTCAAGAGCAAATCCTTGTGCTGCATAGTCTAGCACAAAATTAACCACCTGATCCTCTTCCTCAGACATGAGCCAAGAATTCTGGTCCATATTGTATTTCTGGCAACTCCACCCACTGTTTACCCTTCATTGCACAGTAATGTGGCTGACCTTTACATTACCACAACCTGGTTTCTGCTGCCATTCATTCTCAACTGTCTGGCAAACCTCCTGGTGACTTTGTCTTTGCCTCTCTGGCTTTATCTTCTCCTCAGAGATGCTCTTGATGGCTTTGGAAATGGCCTTCTCTTGTGTCTCAGATAGCAGTTGTTTGTTTTTTCTTTTTGAGTATGCAGGGCCAACCATTAGACCATGTTGTACTTTGCACCATATTGAAAATTGTGATTAACACTGCTAGTGACTTTGACAGTGGCAGCATTGTGTGACCATCAGATAAGATTGTGGCACTGATAAGATGTGATAAGCAAAGCAAAATATATACCTGCTTGGCATGTTGCTGGCACAAGTGCCCCTTCCATCTGGGATCAATTATTGTTGAAAAAACATCATGAATAGGTGATTTCCAAGTCCCAAACACCCAGATTTGCTAACACATACCTAATACACACTCATACTACACAAAAATGTACTATTTTTGATATATACACAGCAATCACTGTTGTCACTCATGAATAGACTGTGATTTATACATGGTTACAGTTTGCTAGATATATAATAAATAATCTACACTACTCAGAATATTATCCCAGTGTGACATCATGATGAATATATTACAGCAGTTTTCATAGCTATGTGGAAAACACGTCTCACAAACTTAGAACACCAAAGCATTGTGACTGTATACTCCACCAACCTACTCCACCGACCTTCTCCACTGATCAGACAACACTGTCAGCCACAACTAATAGCAAGCCATCAAAGCTGAGTTCATCCAAATGTGCTGCCAGCCCTCCAACTCCTGTGCAGCAGAAAATTGTGAAGAAACCCTCAATGATTGCATCCTGTGGTTGTGGCAGTAGTGTCATTGCTGGCCATTCTCCTCATCAGCTCCTGGAAGCTCATGACAATTCAGACCCCGAGCCTGAGGCCCAGCACAATGTCTTGCTCAAACCATGATCTTCATTACTTTGTAACAATGTATCCAATTGCTATACAGCCTATACTACATGTTCCTGTGAAATCTAAATAAAACACGCTTAATAGGCTCTGAGTCATGTTTATTTTGTCGGCAGTCGATTTCAAATTCTCAATAAAAGATGTCTGCAAGGGAGCCTATGAATTGATAAAAGCTACAGTACAAGTCATAGTGCAACTAGTAGAAGCTGATGTGGACTCACCACATGGAGTTGTTGCAAGCTCGTGGAAGTTGTGCATGACTCCAGTTGTGGATGGTGCTTTTAAATTTTTTTGTAGTGGTGGAGAAATGTGTATACAAGGCACCAAGGAGAGAGCAAATATCTGTGATAGTGTCTATCTTCAAAAAGAACAGGGATGTGGAATTTGGTGTCATTAGAGATAATGTGGATTGGCATGGTGGTAGCACTTGAGAGGTGTGACAGCCTGCACTAAGATGAGCTCGGGGTTCTGACATCAGCAAATTCTAAGTGAACAATTTTGCAGGATGCATTTTCTGCATAGCTATGAAAACTGCTGTAAATTGGATTGTTTCAAGTGATGCTGTTTTAAGTGATGGTGAATCACTGTATCACCTTAGACCTTCCCCTCAATTGGCACCTACTACTCCACTGCATATACTGTATGATATGCAGTTTCACTTTTCCACTAATAGATATTACCACTGAAGCAGCCAGACCACGTCAATGTCTCTTATTCCACTTGGTTTTTATATTTTTTTATATTTCTCTATAAGGTAGGCATCATGTGAAACCGACCAACATCACGTGCAAATTGTGATGTTTGCGTGACAAATGCAATAGTTCAATGATCCGTTTAACAGAATGAAAGGGTAGAAATGTAGCTTAATGGAAATACATTCAAAACTACTATGCAGATGGCTATTAGAGCAAAAGTCAAAGCCATGGCTGCCGAGAATT
The DNA here is from genome assembly GCA_038091555.1 of Leccinum sublutescens. Taxonomy (NCBI): domain Eukaryota; kingdom Fungi; phylum Basidiomycota; class Agaricomycetes; order Boletales; family Boletaceae; genus Leccinum; species Leccinum sublutescens. Next base: position 5,680 of record JBBPOR010000743.1, read on the forward strand.
GATCATTGATTGTTAGTGTGTAAAAGACAGATGGAAAAAAGCTGCTTAAGCATTGTTGAAGTCCAACAAAGATCCAGCCAGCTAAGTGTATATTGTCCGGTGTGCCGAAACACAGAGTCAGACCAACATGGTTCAAAAATGTCGCTACATAGTGCTGGTCCACCATGCTGCTACAGCCTGGGAATCTAAGTGACTTACATTATCTTATCACTACAAGTCTAGTAGCAACTACTCCGAGTCAATCAGAATCTATAGTATCTGTGACTGCACTACATTTCTATCTCAGCTTTGCTCGGCAGGACTCGGCATGATCAAGAAACATGGTGAATGGCTGTGCATCACAAGCTGTCACCTCACGTGATATTGGTCAGTTTCGCATGATGCCTACCTTAGCTGTTGTATAATACATGACAAACATTGAACATTGAACACTGACTTGGAACACTGAACAGTGACGAATTTCTGTCTTCTAAGATACATCTTGCACCATCTCAAACTGGCTCAAGCCGCCTGCTGACAAATTTTGCCAAGCCATGTTTGGTGCCTAAGTAGCAGCTAACCACAGCCAAGCGATTAAAATCAACAGCTCGACAAGTGGTTCAGATAAGCTCCATGAGCCATGATATGGATAAAGCTGGAAATAGTTAAGCTACACCAAACTGAATCCAGCCATGGCAAGATTGAGGCTGAGGCTGAGTGCTGACTAAGCCTAGTCACTTGTCAATGAAAACAAGAAAGAAAGAGAAAACAAGGAGGGGAATAGACAATGGTAAGATCTATAGCATGAAAGCTAGGTCACATCTGAAGATCGTCACATTCATCATCCAGTACATGGTGAAATGTACTGGAAAGTGCTGATGCTGATAATACCAGCATTAATTCATTATTTTATTCTAGAAATGTCAGGATGTAAATTGTGGAATGTGCCAGAGATTGGTGATGCTGATGATGCCATGTCCTTTTATTCTTCATTATGCTTTGTAAATGACAGAATATCAGTTGTGCAATATCAAATATATCAGGGGCTGATACCATAGATGCTGATTGCTGATGCTATTCATGTTTTATTCTGTTCTGGAATAACAATTTATAAGTTGTATATTGCAGGAATATGCTAGAGAGTGGTGATGTTAATGATGGGCATGTTCAATTATTCTCCATTTTGCTCTGAAAATCATAGAAAGTTAGTTGTACATTGTAGAAAGTGACAAAGAGTGATTACATTGATGATGTAATATCTATTTATTCTATAAACAGCACGTGGGTTTGCATTGTAGAAGGTGCTGAAGAGTAGTAATGATGATGATACTTGTGGAAATGACAGATCATGAGCTGTGCACAATGTTGTGCATTGTGGAATATGCCAGAAAGTAGTGATGCTGATTAATGCATCTTAATTCATGTTTCATTCTGCTCTGGAAACTTGAACCACAGGGAGTAAGTTGTGCATTGTGAAATGTGCCAGAGAGTGGTGGTATTAATGATGACATGTGACTCTGGAAATTGTAGTTTTGCATTGTGGAATGTGCAAAAGAGTATAGCAATTCTAACCATAACATACCATAACATATCCATTCATATTATATTTCAATCAATTTTATTCTTAACAGTTTATGAGTTTTGCGTCACAAAATAACTTAAATAGTAGTAATGATGTGTATTGTTCTATTTTTTATTCAAATTTTGTGAATTTTGAATTATTTGACACTAATTGTCCTCAGCGCCCAAGGGGAAAGAGTGGATAAGCAAAGACAAGCTTCATGTGGCATGTGACCATATGAAGCCCAAGTTGGATTAGGAACAAGGCACTGAGATAAGCCAGAAACTCACCAAGACCTATAAGTACAAGCATGAAAAAGGCAGATAAAGTAAAACAGCACTGAATCGAGACCCAAACACATGAGATAAGCACAATACATGCTATAAAGGCTTTTTTGTTGTTGTTGTTATTGATTGTTTTTTTTTGGTGTGTGGGTGAAGCAGAGATGAAAGAGAAGGCACAGAAATACACTAGGGAATGGCAGCAAAAGGAGGATTGTGAATTGACCTTCCATGAAAAAGCAGGGCCTGGAGGAGGGTAGGGTGATGGTGAACATAGCACTCAAGGGTGGCAGAGCAGCGGCCAATCACCTGGATCTGGGATGGCAGAACTATGGCAGTGGTGAGGGAGGTGGCACCTCTTGCATGCATGGAATGGCCAGAAAAAGATGCTGGCAGGAAGGCGTGAAGGTGAGATAAAAACCACGCATGGGTAGGTGGAGTACCATCATGTCGCAGCCAAAGGTATGGGTACAAGGGGAAAAGGAGGTCCCAAGTGGAGGTGTAGCAGATGAAAAGAGCAACAGGGTCAGGAGGTAAGATGTCAGGAGGTAAGACAGTCCATTCAAGTTGCACGACAATGGCATTTCTTTTGAAGTGGGTATTGATGGTTTTGTCACGGGAGAGAAGGAAGTTGACCTGCTCGGTGGAGAAGGAGGCCTGGTGACAAAGGGAACATTTGAATGGGTTGTGCAAATCACGGTCATCCAGAACAATGAGCTCGCCAAGGCGGAGCAGGACAAAGAAACCAATCAGAAGTTGGGAGAGAAAAAGCAGGTTGTCAAATGAGATGGGTGAGGGAAGTGCACACATGATGAGCAAAAGATGATCATGTGTCAATGGAGCCTTTTGATGAAGAGGCAAGGAGAAATGGCATATACAGCCCTCGAGGGTGTGTACAACAAGGCGTGAATCATGGTGTAGTTTGACATCTAGGTAATAAGGCTCGAGTTGAGAAACAATCCCAGACAAATAAGCCTGCACCAAACGAGGTTGAATGTGATGGGACATGAAGGTAATGAAGAGGGATAAAGTGTCAGGAGAAGGGTCTGGGTTGAGATGGTGGATGTTACAGAATTCAAGATAGGAGTTGAGAGCAGAAGCATAAGCCTTAGTAGTAGATCATTCAAGAGCAAGACCAAGGGTAATAGAGCACTCAACAATAAGGCACTCTATGGACCAGGCCTTCCGATGAGGCTGCCTGGCCACAACCAAAGATGAGATCATCTTCACACAGCCCCCAGCGATACACGAGGGGGTGAAAATGGGTGAATGACCAGTGAAGGTATTAAGGCAAGGGCCTCAGCATTGCGGAGGCAGAAAAGATGATCTGCAATAACATTCTAGACACCCGAAATATAAAAGACATGAAAGTCAAGTGAGTGGGAGAGCAAAGAGTCCACCACGAGCAGAAGCATCCTTGAATTTATTTTGGGCAAAGCAACAAGGGAGTTGAAGAGCTGGACTGTGTTCAGGCTGTCAAAGAAAACAGCCAAATGGTCATAACAACCAATCTGATGAGCAGCTTCGAGAATGGTGAATGTGATGGTGAGAGCTTCAAGGAAGAAAATAGACTTGGATGACACCTCTGCAGGGATGGAGGCTTGAAAGGTGAGATTCGAGTGAGGGAACCAAAATGCTAAAGCAACCAGACTTGCATCACAGAAAACCTGAACAGTGGATGTGGGAAAGTCGGGATAGTCTCATCCCTGCGAAGACAAAAAGTAGACACCGTCGGAAAAAAAAAGATGGTCAACTGCCCAGAGGAGCTCATGCTCCACATCATGATTGAGCCAAATAGGTGCATGATACTCCAATTTTCCAGCTGTCTTGGCATACAAGGCAGACAGAGCTGGGCAAAGCATGGGAAACACATTGAAACCCAATTAAGGTGACCCACAATCCACTAGAAGTCCCTCAAAGAGTGACATGTGCCATGCTGAGCAAACTCACAGATAGTATCAATGAGGATGAGGCATGGTTCATGGGACATTGTGATATGCATAAGATTAGGATGGACATCAAAACCAATGATGAGGAGCTCAGCTCCAAAAATCTGCTTGCATCTGTCATGAGGAAGATTGACATGGTCTCAAAGACCAAGAAGCTTGACAAGGTCAGAGGGGAGATACTTTCCATACTTTTGAGAGAACAGCATTTCCCCTTTTCATTGGGCTGAAAAGGAGTCGTTGACATAGATCATGAGCATGGTGATGAGAAGCTTGATGACCATGATCTAGGTCATGAGGGACATAAATGCATGAAAGATGCACTGAGAGGCCTGACCACCAAAGACATTCCAGTAATCCACAAAGCAATGAGTCCCAATAGAGACCACCTGCTCAATCTGCTATAGCAGATGCATGGGCATTTGACGATAAGCCTCAGAAACATCGGCCTTCCATAGCAGCATATCCACATGTCAAAATTGGGCATGAAAGGCCCAAAGAGCAGCTCCTAAGTCTTGTACATTGTCGAGAGTAACACTGGCAATGTCGTCTTCGGAGATCATGTTGTTAGGTGCAAATTCACCGGCACTGTGATTAGTAACAAGTTGCATTTTGTCAGAGCCAGGCTTTGGGATGGCATGAACCGACATGGAATACATTCCTGGCAAGAGGTGAGGACCAAATTCAAGAGAAAACCAACCCTTTTGCCTGCTCATCTCAGACTTGTGACTCAATGAACTCTGATTCAGCAGTGCTGCAAGGGGAGCAAGCAGAGTTATTCCATGTGAAGGCCACTCCATAATGCATTTTTGTGAAGGGCCAAAACCCTTCCTGCAAACCCTGTGCCACAGATTGAACGAAAGGTTGATTTGGATGGGACAAGAGAAGTTTTTCAAAATGATTCACATTGATAGGAGTCAAGACTTTGAAGAGATGAGGATGGGAATGAATGGTGTCCAATGCTTCGGTATTCTGAAATTTGACAAGAGGCAGAGATGGAAGGGGATCAGCAAACTCAGACCAGCAGACGGTGCAACTGCAAGAAGACCTAGATGAGTTCCAAACGAAGCGATGATGAAATGAAGGTTCTTGGGCAATCTGTTTATTTAGCTGGAGCTGTTTTAGTAGATGAAGGATGCTTGGGTCACTGGTGTGGTCCTCAACAGTTCCTCCAATCGCAGCAATGCTCATAGAAGCAGTTGGCAGCAGTAAAATTTGCCACATTGATTTTTTTCTGTTTTCTGGTGCAGTATTCTGATGCCTCATAGTATTGTAAATTCCTCATTAATTTCATTTTGTATCAAAATAATATCAAAAATTGTAGAGAAATATGGGTACATGGCAGCAAATCCTTCTAATCACTACTGGTATATATATATATATATTCCCTCCTATATATTTTTTGAAAGTTTTTTTTTTTTTGATGCATTGATTTGTAGATATATTGCTTATTCTGGAGCATTCTTTTTATTATTTGAAGGCGACCTATGACAGCTGTACAGCGTCTGGCACACCTAATCACTAAATACAAGCTAGGAGAGGATAGTTGTTGTCAGAGGGAATCCAACAAGAACAAGACTAGCTTGTTCTGTTGGCTGTATTCACGCTTATATACTTAGGCTATATGGTCCGTGCTATTGGTATGATGTACTGACGTAGTAACATCATTCCATTACATATGGTCCATTACTGAAACCTATTTACTGCTTAGAGTGTATAGTAGGGACATTTCAGAAAACTAAATAACAATATGCCATTATGCCAAGATAAGATAGCTTTCATTCAAACTCTACAAATGTTATGTGATGAATTATGTCACACTGATGGATTTTTGGCTTGCAAAAGCATTAATTACTTATAACTAATCCATATTATTGTAAATTAAGATTATACTTTGGGGCAAAGGTGGAAAACACTATCCTTAAGACCTTCTAGAACCCAAATATGTATTTGGAGTGTAATTGAGAAGTTATAAGACATGCAAGAAACTTGTATAGAGAACCTTGATGACAAAGCAATGTCAGGATTCAATCCATGCCTCTAGTACTACAGAAATCTAATGCTATTTAGGGATCTCTCTTCATTCCTCTCTTTTTAGTGTATTCTCAAGTCATTCTGAGTCATGCATCATAATTCACACATCTAATTATATGTTATAGATACTGAGTTCTTCTACAGCTTGATGTTTTTTTTTGGTCTGTGTAGAGTGTATGTACTCTATGAGGACAATCAATCTAAGCTTGGGGCTCCTGCCCCTTAAGCTTGAAGTCAGGGCCTTGGTTGGATGGTATAATGATTAGTAATCTAAATCTTGGATTTCACTTAGGTTCCTGTCTTGCTCAAACGAGAGGTGTCATGATGCAGTCATGCTACTTGATGTTGGTAGAGTATGAACAGAATCTAACTTAGCTTTGGTGAGGGAACATGATTCCATCTCAATACAGCCAGTTGCCAAAGCAGATTTATGATTTCAAGTGTATAGTAGGGACATTTTGCAAACCTGAATAATACATGTGCAGTAAGTTATGCCAAGATCACATCAGTGAGGGCTTCTATATGTCCTAGATTGACTGTCTGACATGCTAGAACATTATTTTCCACTATATACAGCTCTTTGCCAATCACTTATCCTCGAATACCTGTAGAATTGATGATGCCCCCCTCAGAACTTCACGAATGCACAGTTCATTTTTTTGCGAATAGCATTCACCAACTCCTCTCTCCGTATACCCATGCACTCAACTTCGATATCCATCCAAATTCCATTATACAGACTCTAGAACATGATCAGGCTATTATACCCGATTTTTACCTGGGCATACATCCCTGCACCGCACCCAGGTTTCCGATCTGGGTCGGCGAGTGTGCGTTCAGCCAGCCAGCACCCGACGGACACCGCCAACTAACCCTTGTTGCCGACATGAAGCCAGAGGTAGATGCCATAATCCTTATTCGCATTCTCAAATCAAAATTCAAGCCTCCGCGTCGGAATCACTCCCTTTTCCTACTTTCGGGCCCGCTCGACCCCTTACAATTTGTCCCCCCTAACCGTGCCCACATCGAGCACATCATGATTGGCGGTGTCGCATGGATCAAGCTCAAATCGGTCACAATCGATGTTGCATTGCGCAATCAAGACTGAGAACCAAGAGAAGTTTTTTTTAGCAATGGAACAGCAGGCCATTTCTGCAGCCACAGGTTAACCACTTGGTTCAATTTTCTGACCACAGTAGAGCAGGTTTTGCCAATGAAAGCCATTAAATTGGACCACTTGTACTTCAGAAAGCAAAATTAAAGGCAGACAGCTACTTGATTGGAGCCATATATCATCATTGCAATAAATGGCATCTGGGTTATCTAGGGACCACAAGGTGGATGAATTATTGAGCTACAGCTCAAAGTCATTGGTCACAATGGGAAGCATAATGTAGGTTGTCCTACTGGTGGTAAGCAAGGAGCTTTGCTCCTTTGCTGATCAGTTACATCAATCCACTGGCTGAGTATTCCCTCACTGACTATGTTCTATTTTGGCCTTTCCTCATCTCTAGTCTTTATCACTAGCAGACATTGCTTCACTCCACCTGCTTGCTCACTCCATCAAAGAGTCTGACTGATCTTTTCATTTCTGTTGTGCAATTGCCACTTGTCTTGTTCAGAAGATTTTGATGTCCTTGTACTTGTTGGCAACCACCAAACAATATCCAAGTATTGAGGATACAAGGCTCCACAAGAGTTGATGATGTAGGCCAAACAAGGAGTACACCAAGAAGAGCCAAAGGAACAAGGAGTAAAGGAGGGGATAGTCGATGGGACCATGCAATGATAGTGGAGATTCCAGCAAGAACTCTATTGGTGAGTTCTGCTGGTCTCTATTCACTTATATACTACTAGTACTATACAGAGTCCAAGCTATACTACAATGCAACTATGTCTTCCCTGGGTCTGACTCAATGGAATAGCATGTTGTATCCTTGGCTAGCAATTCCATTAACCAATTTCCATATCCTGTCAAAAGATCTAATATCTTCTTCATCTTCAGTTGAGTGTTTAACTCCCTATTCTCCTTTCTATACACCACAAGGGCAGCTATGAGCTTCCATCTCAAGTGGTATTAGCAACTTGAGCATAGTAAACAAATAGTAGACTACTTACTCAACCACAAATAGTGGCTCCTGTTGCAATAGTCATTCCAGACACTGGTGTTTCTTGTTGTAAATCACCATTACTGACCAACTGACCATAGTCCAGAAGCACAGTCCGACCACAGTCCAGCATCACCGACAGTCAGGACTAGAGTCTGGACATACCGATACTCGGACTAAGGTCAGGTGACCTACCCTCAGCCCTCATCCTCGACATCACTACATTACCATGATGTCTCTACTGTCATTCCATTATTACTCACTCCCTTACGTCATTATGTAGACCTGAGGTCATTTAGAATGTATATATGTAATACCTCATGTAGTCCGCATGTATGTAGAATAGTCCAGTTGTATAAATACTCAAGTCGGTCATAGCTGGTAGACCCAGCTTTGACCTCTTGAGCTTATAGCCAAAGTCCCTTGCTTTACTCTTTCACCTCTTCTCTTCCAAGTGTCATCGTCAGCCCCTGAGTAATTAGTCTGACAGTCTGCCAGACTTTGGTTTACTTCATTAGGTCAAAGCTGCCATACACTTCAGGGCTTCATTGTTATCATCGCCGCCACGTCTCATTGCACATATACTCGGATCCCAGAGTTAAGGGAATTGCTTGCTCAGTTAAGAGCCGTTGATTGCATGATCAATCCCAAGATAGCAACTCGGACTAAAGATGCTGTGTTGGGTTAGTACAACCCTCGATCCGGTTCGCTTTGAATGGGCTTAGACCTCATTCGAGAGGACACCGCCATTCTGCCGGAAATAGTATCAAACCCTACCTTGTGCATAGCAGCCATAGCTGTAGATTTTGCCCAAATATTTGTGGATATTGCCACAGAGCCAATTTTCAAAAAACTGGGATATTACCACAGCCACTGGACCTGTGTCTGCAATTGTCCATTGCATATAGATACATCTAATATTACATCAGCTGTGAGCATAATATAGATTGTTATTTATAAATCAAACCCTAATAGTGGGTTATCATGGATCACTTCAAGCATGGATTACATAAGCAGCTATAGCCTCTTTTTGTGCCTAGGAACCAGCAATTGCTATTGGCCAATATTGACCAATCAGAATGCTCATATCGCGGGGATTTTACGACCATTTGATCATATCTCATCCAGATTTGATCTGATTGATTAGATTCTTGGACCATTGTGATCAGAAAAACAGGGGCTATGACTTTTCTGGTGACACCAAAAAGGAATAATGAGTTTCCTTTTTGGGAATATATTTTCGCAGATTTGGATGCTGCTCCTTTCTTGATAGGGGCATGATCCTATTAGTTCTGACAAATTATGTAAGCAAGAAGTGCAACAACTACAGCCACTACTCCTACAACATTTCTATTTTGGGAATCTCACTCATTAAATGTTTTTCCCCTCATTCCCCTGCATTCTCCTGGCCATATAAATTGTTTGAGTGTATAGACATACTGTATATGCTATAATAAACCATTCCCATGACTCAAATGAGGTTTTACATGGTGGTAACAGATGAACAAAAAGATAGGGGGGAAAACAGAAAATATGTTCGCATTTTTGACCCTTTCAGCATATGGGCTTGCGGAGTACATCCCCACGAGTCATCCCCTTCATATATATCTACAACATATCAAAATGACTCGGCACTGTAATAAAAGCCTGTAATGTTATGAAATGTTCTCCTGGCCTTTTTTTGTTCAATACAGTCATACAGTGGATGTTGATAGCTAAGAAATATATGTAACATCTGGTTACATGTATGCCCTTGAGTTCCATCACTTTAGCTGATTCACTGGGCTCTCTGATGGCTCACAAATCATTACTTTCGATATTTTCAGTTTTTAGGGAATACAAAATAGTATTTTACACATACAATCAGGGCAACTCGATGGAACTATTGCAAGTATGTATATACAATCTCCCCATCATTTTGGGGACTTTCCAATGAGAATTGAAGGCAGGAGGTGTCAAAGAAGCCTCCTAGAGGCGTGGGAAATATAACAAAAACATCGAAACATTGAAATGACATCATCAATGGCACTGATGGCTTGAAACATACATGGAACATCATCTGACATTCATCATGCCAAGTTATATCACCTAACATAATTGACTTGGCTCTCATCAGGGTCTCAATTCACCATTTTCGAGATTTTCAGTACATGGAGAATAGAAGGTCATCCATGACATATATCATGAGGGCAACTATATCAGCCTCTCCTACACATATAGGTACCATCCTCCGATCAGTATGGAGGTGATCCAACTGAAATTGAAGCCAGGAGAAGTAAAGTACATGCGTAGGAAATAAATCAAAAACATCGGAGACTTTGAAAACATGTCATTGTGAGCTCCACAATGCATTTCAAGGTATTCTAAGAAGCAGGATATGTTTCTGTAATGTGTCTGTATACTAAACATCCATAATACATACTAAACATGCATAGTAATACACATGTGTCATTTTGGTCCAATGGAATGCGCTTTTCACAGTATAATTCATGCATAGTGTGTTACGATTCGAAGAAGTCCCTCCCCCATTCTTTCTTTCTTGTCCTTGTTCTTCTCATCGTCTAGGAATGACTTCATTAAGCTTGTTCTTTTTCTTTTGTATGACTAGTTGCCCATAGCTTCTTACGCTTACGTGTTGTGGGTTACCGACCTATTCCATACCCTTCCATAGGGTTCCATCACGCCATATTTCTTAACCAATCACTATTCGTCTCCCTTTTTGCTCCCTTCACCTATTTAAACGTAATGTTGTCGAGATAGTCCTTTTCTCTAACTTTGACCTCCTCAAGTATCCTAGATACGTTGTGGAATATATCCTTGTACCTTGAAAACCTCTGAGTGACCTCGTCCTGCACTTGAGTGGACGCTTCGACTTCACAAAAGAACCTTGCCATCCAAAGGTTATCGAAGTCGTCTCTTCGCATTCATCTTAGTACCCTTTAAATCCCTTGATCCACAGGGTTCATCGTCGTCTTGATCCCCTGACCCTCAAGACTTCCTTTGTTTTGCCTTAGTCGTTCATCTCCTTCTTGAGGATACCCTTGATCCTACCAGGACCAAATGTAACATAGTGTGCAGTACAGTATGCATGTTTGCAATCTGAGCACAATGTTGTAGTTGTATGGATCATGATATGCATATGTCACTTTATGCTTTTATAAATATGACCAACATATCCTACCACTTATAATACTCAGATATGCAATGTGGAGCTCACAATGACATGTTTTTCAAAGTCTCCAATGTTTTAGGTTGATTTCCCACACTGGTGTTGTTTCAGTCCTGCTGGCTGCACATTTGGTTGGAATGTCTTCAAACTAATTATACAGTTGTATCTATATGTATACCAGAAGCCCATTCAGTTGCCCTGACCATATGTACAATGTTCTACTTTCTATCTCCCAAATACAGAAAATCTCGAAAATGGTGAATTGAGACCCTGATGAGAGCCAAATCAATTATGTGAGGTGGTTTAACTCAGAATAATGCATGTCAGACGATGTTCCATGTTTTTGCAAGCCATCAGTGTCACTCAATGTGTTATTTCAATGTTTCGATGTTTTTGATGTTTTTCCCACGCTTCTAGGAGGCTTCTTTTACTCCTCCTGGCCTCATTTCTGGATGGAATGTCTTGAAACTGATGAGAGGACTGTAGCTCCATCTCTCCCACAGTGCTGTCAATTTGCCCTGGCAACATACACAATATATTATTTTCTATTTCCCAAAAGCTGAAAATCTCGAAAATGATGATTTGGGACCCATCAGAGAGTCTAGTAGATAGAATAAAGTGATCTGAGTCAGTGTGATACATGTAGAAAAATGTCACCCATATTTTAGAGGCATCTGCATCCCCTGTATGACTGTATTGAGCAAACAAGGGTCAGGAGGAGAACATCTCATAACATCACAGGCTTTTATCCCAGTCCAAAGTCCTTCTGATATGTTGTAGATATATGTGAAGGGGATGTGGGGATGCACTTTTCAAGTTCCTATGTTGAAAGTGTAAAAAATGCGAATATGTTTTCCATTTTTCCCCCTATCTTTTTGTTTATCTGTTACCACCATGTAAAACCTCATTTGAGTCATGGGAATGGTTTATTAGAGCATATACAGTATGTCTATACACTCAAACAATTTATATGGCCAGGAGAATGCAGGGGAATGAGGGGAAAAACATTTAATGAGTGAGATTCCCAAAATAGAAATGTTGTAGGAGTAGTGGCTGCAGTTGTTGCACTTCTTGCTTACATAATTTGTCAGAACTAATAGGATCATGCCCCTATCAAGAAAGGAGCAGCATCCAAATCTGCGAAAATATATTCCCAAAAAGGAAACTCATTATTCCTTTTTGGTGTCACCAGAAAAGTCATAG
>JBBPOR010000744.1:0-17959 GCA_038091555.1 Leccinum sublutescens
GATGGTGGTGACTGAAGGGTCTGGGAGATCGGTTTTCATTATGTGCCGCAATGACAACTGATGGTCATCTTGCTGCTCGAGCCATCCCTGGCTCATACAATGCCGATGAATTCTATGATATTATGCTTGAAGAGGTTGTAAGTATCTATTGTGTTATATTGTGTCAATACAATGACTGATTATATGCATAGCTACCTGATATGAATCCGTTTCCGCAACCTCGCTCAGTCCTAGTCCTGGATAATTGTCGTATTCATCACAGCCCTGAACTACGAGAGTTGGTTGAGCCTGTCTTCCCTCGGGACCCTCTTTACGGCCACCGAGTCGCTATCTTACATCGTCCCTATCTCTGTGCGCGAGCATATTTCGAGCGTCTCGTTCACCCCCTGCCATGAAGGACACGTCCTCGGGGTTAGTTAGTACATGATCGACGTCCTTGGTTTGGTGCGAAATCGTTTTAGAAGGTCCGTCTTTACATTTGCACAATACCAAAACTACGTAGCTAACATATTCGTACATCCTACCATACCTCACGAATGAAAACACTATCATTCTAAGCATGAGCAGAAATTTCTCGGAAACGCGGAGCAGCATAGTCTTTGAGCGAATTGATCACATCCATAGGAGTGGTTTTTGGCATCGCGAGCTTGTGAGCGCGGCACTCGTCGAGGAAGTCAATGAACATCTAAAATATACTCAGATCAGAAGAGAAAGATATACTATTAGTGGAAAGTGCAGACCTCGATGGTGTCCAGTGGGCCGCCGGCACTCTCAGGGTGGAATTGCACACCCCAAACCTTCCTACCTGCGGTCGACTTGATGCCCTCGACCGACGAATCATTGCAGTTGATGAAGAATGGCTCCCATCCCGCTGGGAATGGGTCAGTTAATGTCAGCGCATACTGGTAGTTTTGGCTATAAAGTCCCCCGATGAGTCACCCCGTACGATGAGATCCCTGAAATACACACTTCGTCACGTAAACTCGGCCAGCTTTGATAGAACCCGCAGACGCCAAAGCGAGGACGGGTTGGTGGTGTCTACGGTTCCCAAAAGTCATGCGGTAAGCATCTAGACCAGCAGCCATATACCGATGATTGGTGACCCATACAAATCCCGAAGATAGGCTTATCCCACTCCTGAATCGTCTTCTTGAGTTTCATAGCAGCATCCATGCAATGCCTTGGGTCACCAGGACCGTTGGTAAGGAAGAGACCATCAGTACTGGTCACGAATGGAGTTGAAATCAAAGTTTCAGGGAAGAATAGTCACTGCGACGTTTCGACGGACGAGGGAACGAAGCTCGAGGACACCTGGGAAATGGCGATTCCGAACGTGTCCGGTTCCGAACCTAATCCGAACCGGAACGACAAGTGCCTTATGCCTTACATATATATCGAAACTGGTGCGAGATCTCGCACCAGTTTCGATATATAATTACAAAAAATAACCTACCTTGGGGCAGTGCCTTCCACCTGTTTTCCTCCGTCTCCATCTGGTGCACCCAGGAAGAAGTACCTGACCCAGAAGATCTCTTCAGGCATGAAAGACGGTACTAGAGCCCGGGATTAACGTAATCAGTTTGCCGAGAAATGAAAATCGATGAAATCATACCGAGTGAATCAAACGTAGTCTGCAATGCCGCTCCGTTCGAGGGGTCAGTGCCTCAGTGATGCGCTCTCCCCACACCTTCGTGCCAAACCCTTGCCCGCTCGCCTGGCTCACATCCGCCCAGGATCGATAAGCTTCTTTGTAGGTATCGAGCTTAATGATCTCGGGATTGCTCCTGAGCTGCTTCAACAGCGATTCGGCCCGCGTAGCAACCGCCTGACGTGCATCCTCAGACGGACGGCCAGAAGACGACCCGCTGCCACTATCAACCTCACGTGACCAAGTCTGCTCCGGTCCGCTCGCAGCTAAGCCAGGTAGCGTCCAAAAGTCCATCCCATCCCAGGCGATGGGTACCTCCGTGGCGCTCCCCTCCTCCGGTGGTATGGCTTTTGACCGCCTCCCGCAGCACGTCCCCGGCTTCCTTCATCGCCTCGCGGAGTAGCGCCTCGCTGTTGTGTACATACTCCTCCGCCTGCGCCCGCGTGACTCCCTGCATGAACTGAGATGAGAGCGTGCTCCCAAGCTGCGCGAGGTCGATGTGCTCCGCGCTCTCAGGACGCTCAGGGAGCTGTGCCTGTACGGACGAGACGATGTTGGGCGGGATCGATGATTGGAGGCGGGAAAAGAAGGAGTGAGCCATCGTCGACGATGACGTCGAGGACGACGAAGCAGTAGCAGAGGTACCGGGCTCGGTGCTGGTAGGCTGCGTCGTGTCTGCAGTGGGCGTGTCCTCTGATCGCTCGGCGTTACTATCCCCCTCCCCTTCTTCCTCCTCTCTCTCATCTTCATCTTCGACTTCGGATGGCTTCGGTTGTGTCTCCGCAGTAGCCAGTTGCTCGAACGTGTTGCGCTTGAGTGACGACTTGTGTGAGATCCCGTCGCGCAGAGGCAAGCGCTATTTCGCTCTATTCGCCGGTGAATATTGTGAGCATACGCATGGCTTCCTGCATACCTGCATCCTAAACCCACTCCAGAAACGCCCGGCGAGCTGGCCAATAACCTGCGAAACCTCTTCGTTTAGGCTCTGATCTTGCTGTCATTCACTGGTAGAGGGCGGGGTGCTGGTACCCGTTCCCGTTATGCCATAAGTATCAAGAAAGTTCATGTTGATGGTGGGGAACGAGACGAGGTCGGTCTCAACCTGATTGACCAAATCAGGCAACTCGTTCACGACAACAACTTGTCACGGCGTACCTAGTTAAGGCCGGGGGCAGCTCTGGACCCAGATTGCACGTTCAATGAGTTCACTCGGAGGTAGTCACGTCCGAAAGGACCCAAGAATCATGCTCAGAATGAGCAAGGGTAGCAACACGAACAGCTCAGAGGTAGGGTGATATCAAAGTCCAGGAGCGACTGGACACGATAAGGAAGGAGCTCTCCATGTGAATGCCTACTAACCGTTGCGTCTTGCTGCGCCTCCCCCATCTCCATTCCCCCCGGCTCAATGTTGTGCAATCGCGCTAATTCAATCCGCGGACGAAATTGACGCAGATTAGAAGGATACGTCGGCCCGTCTTCATTACAGCCAGGTACTTCCCAACAGCGGATGGCATGGCGAGCAGGACGACGACGGTATGATACCCATCTAGATGTCGATAGCCCGTGCTAGTGGTGTCAAGTCGCAATTCCATCCATAGTTCATCAAGAGCTGGCTCTTTGAAAGCCTCGTCGTACTTGTCTGTCATCCCTTTGTTCCATACAGAGTCTGGGGCTGATTAATGATAGTTGTGAGTTTTAGCCATGGAGCGATGCCCCCAACATCTGATCCCTTCACCGCAAGCTGCAAGGTATTGTACGCCATCGGGGTAGCCATGCTGTCCATCGCGACCAGAAACTGTGAGCTCCTTCTCTATTCCTGTGCTGATGATCTATTAACATATAAAAACGCCACACGCCATAGCCTTGGTACTACTCCGACTATGGGTACTCCGGGATCCCAGCCCACGACTGATGTTGAGCACGCTCGCGTTCTATATCGTCGTCTCGTTGAGCTTGACGGGGTATGTTATATACGAGATGCTGCTCGCGTACCAGTCATCGTGGGGTCCTAAACGTCCTCTGATCGTTCTTTTGATGCCTAGCGATGTTATTCCTTGACCGCCTCCTCCGCGTCTGAGGGGTTTCACTTTCCCACGGTTTTATGGAAAGCCGGACAATCGTGCTCTCATCACGCGTCACACTTTACATCTTTGACCCAATATCTCACGTCTGAAGGTACTTTAGGTCATTCGACTTCTAGCTTTGTGTAAGACCCCCTGTCACCACTTCGGCCGAATGGAACATCCAATCAGAAGAAGGTACGTATACCGCTCCTGCATCAAGAACAAGGTACATATGTACAACCCCAAGGGCCAATACAAGACACCTCAGTCACCACTTCTCGGCGTCAATAAAGGGTCACAAAGACCGATTTTCTTTGTAGGTAGCAACTAGGCTCTAAGAACCGACATCCGGAAGGTCTATAAATAGCACCTCGCGCCGGACCTCATTAATCATTGTAGCCTCGTGTCGCGTCTGGCAGGACTCCATTGGAGCTCTGTCGACTCTCGAGCATCGACAGTAGTCTAGGGCCTAACTTGGGTATACCCGGGTGCTACCCGGGTATGTTCACGCGGGTTTGGAGTGTCTCCCAATGGTGACCATACCCGACCCGGGTAAGATAGGTGCGGGTGCAGGTCACTTGAACCCGGGTATGACCTGCAGGTTGACCGGGTCGCCTCAGGCCTGCGGGTCATGTTCTATACGTAGTAATGTTAACGTTGTGTACCAAGTAATCAACAGTATCAACAGTCCTATTTTAGCCACCACTCAATAATCACAACCCTTCGACTCGGAGGAGCCTGTCATCTTTGCCTTGCCCTTTGTAGAGTTTTGACCTTGTCCCTTTGCACGAGAGCTAATCATCTCCTCGGTAAGGTTCTGGGAGAGTAATGGGGTGCGGGACCAGGATCCCACTGTGAGCTTGGCCTTGAACGACTGAGAACTAATGCCGTGCTGTAAATGGTTCACTTGAAGCCGCCCACAGGAAAACGAGTGTTCAGCATCCACTGAAGATGCTAGATAATGGGTGAGTTACAGCACCTTTGAAGCACAGTTACATACCTGGGGCAGAGAGGAAGTCGAGTGCCATCTGTGCCAGGCGCGGGCGGGTGGCACGCATATGTTGTGAGTCCCAATATTCAGGACACCGCCTGATTCATTGAAGACCGACTCATCTCTGCTTCGGACACAACAGGCATGCTTAGATAAGACTCGATGCTGTCGTGCGACAACATTGGGGATGGACCTCAGGCTGCCACCGGCTGTTCTCGAGCCCACTTTGAGCGCTGAGAACGATCAAGCAAAACAGCCAGTACAAAGTTGATAAGTGTTAAAATGTAAAATTGCTCGAATGAAACATCTCCGCTGGATGGGTCATTCGACTTTGCTACGTATGAATCCCGCCACCGTTCTTCAAGTTCGACCAACCGTCTAACCTCTCTTACATCTTCCAGACGCCAGTCAGCATTTCAATTTTCCTCGAAGTATCTCAATTTCTTGTCCGGGCGCATCACTAGAATGGTATAGTATGAGACGTAGATGGTGACAAATGAACAATAGCCACACGCACCCATTGCAATTCGATATACTTCACAGTCATCCGTGAGGATTTGTGGCAAGCTTCCACTGCTCGGAGGTCAAGTCATATTTCTCGAGGCCATAGCCCGGGTCTCTCACGAAGCTTGTGACATAGAACCGTAGTGCAACGTGAGACCAGTTTCAAGTCCGAGTCTGTCTGCCAATGAGGCTGATTTCAACGCCCCTTCAATTGACTCATTCTCAGATACAGACTCTGTTTCTGACGGGTGATATGCTTTTTTTGTAACGTCATTTTGACATGTTTTTGTAACACACCTACTCTACCTCAATGTTGAACGATGTTCTTGACATTGGCGAACAGTGGTGACGTTGTTTCTGATTGGATGTTCCATTCGGCCGAAGTGGTGACAGGGGGTCTTACACGAAGCTAGAAGTCGAATGACCTAAAGTACCTTCAGACGTGAGACGTTGGGTCAAAGATGTAAAGTGTGACGCGTGATGAGAGCACGATTGTCCGGCTTTCCATACGGTTTATGGGTGCGATATATAAAAATAAAAATAAAAACCCCAAGCAAGGTGATTATGATGGCGGAAATGCGTACACTGAGGACGCTGACGCTAGATTGTCATTGAGCGTGTATTACCCGCTGCTTACATCATTGAAGTAGTAGTTCCGGTTGGTTGTTGGTGAAGCCCTCTTCATCATTCTAGCTACCTGTACAATTCCCCAACCCGTTATTAAGAGCCTCACGTTCAGATACTGAATCCCTGCTCCAAGGAGCAAAAATCTGCACAAGAACAAAGGCGCTGCCAGGCAGTATACCCTTGCGTCCGATCCTGCGTCATCGTTACGAGTTCGACTTGTTGACGAACAACACACCACAATCGGAAGTTCTCGGCCTCGATGCCGAATGCTAAATCTCATGATCCAACCGTTCGTAAACCCGTAAACCGGCCAAACAATGCGCCAAGTATAACAGTGATCTGATACCAGGCGTCAGTTCGATGACCCCGTGCGATGCTAATCCTGCCAGTTACGCAAACGTGAAGACCAAAGAAATATGCGTCGATTTCAAAGTGGGATTCGCGGAGGGGTCCGATGCATGGCAGTTTGGTCCAAATCGGTCGACAAGGTTCTGAATATATTCCTTGGAAGGAGAACAAGGGATTTCGCCTTCCGCCAACGCACGCAATGCGGTATACTCTTTCAGAGATTGGAACCTGATGATCACCGTCAATAGACTTGTTGAAGGAGGACGGTAGGGTGAAGGAAAGAAAAGGTGTTCTTCGGGGATCATACATACTTTAACATGAAATCATCCGCATCCGCGTTGTCGAGGTCCTCGGCAAGAATCATTTGAGCTAGGTTGTCCTTTCTTCAACGTTGACGAATGTAAGATCAGAGAAGCCTATTTTGATCATTGAATGAACCTGCACTGCGTCATGAGGCAATATACCAGTGCAAATAAAGAGGAAAAAACATACAGCAGAGCGCGCACTATGACCCGCGCCGACGATCGGATAAGTTGTGATTATGCTGCCATCTTCGAAGCTGTGGATTCTCCGCATTGCCACGGATTAGCCCAACACCGCTCAGAGGCGTGGCACCGACAATCAGAGTGGCATACGCGCCAGCGACGAAATAACATTTGTACCCAAATCCAACTGGCTGACTCGGAGGTGCCAAGAAATACTGACCTGCCAGACATTAATAATCTGCACATCGACCTCCGATCGACGCCGGAGCACCCACGTTCATTCCGATATCAAATCCGAAGACGGCGACAAACTAAAGATGAAAGTATGTTGAGCCCACAAAATCATTCACCCACACATGACCTACCTCGAACATGACCACAAAGACGGACTGCGGTCGCCAGACCACATTCAGGCTGGTCATGCATACCTCCCACCAAGGTACTCTGTGTTTCGCTAGCTGTTAGCCAGTCACATCGATGAGAGTCTCGAAGCGACCACGCAAGCCGGAAGATTTGCGAGGTGGTGATCTTTTCCTTGTATCATACATACCATCGGAGAATTATTACGTGAGCGGGCCAAGTGAAGGGCTGGAGAGGGTGCGCACCGTTGAAATCCTGGGTGGTGCCGGACCAGTGGCGGGGAAGCGGCGAGGCAGCGCTGGTAAGACGGATACGGGGAAGGGTGGCGAACGTGTCGAGTGCTCGACCGTCGGTGGTTGTCTCTGAAACGCTAGCTGGGCAGCGTTTGTTGGCGTTGTCCCAGGAGGACCTGAACGGGCGGGGGCGGGAGATCTTTCTCAATTTAAATTGGTACTTATGTTTCGTACCCGAGCGACCCGTGTGAATGCAGTGCAGTGCGTTGCCATATTAAACAAATCCGAATACCGTTACGAGGGACTGAACGGCCGGATTGACAAGCATACGGGCTAACCTGAAAAAAAAAAATAGCTACAACTGCAAGGACTGACAGAAGACCGTACCCATTGTCGTCATCTGAATCGGCCTTGGGCTTGGTTGGTGGTTACAAACAGCAGAAGATTCACTGACCTTCCAAGTTTTGGCGTGCCAACTTGAAACCAAGTTACCTTGCTTGACCAATCCCCGACTCCCACGAAGTGGGACTCGGAGAAGGGTTTTGTCGAACGCAAAAGTTCAAAGCTGTGCCACCAAAGGGCTTGCAGGCACAGGCACGATTTACAAATAGATAGATCAAATATTCAAGGCCGCGGTCCTGGCCCCGGAAAGTCGAAACACCAAAAAGAACACGCGTGTTGTGATACGCACGTTCCAACTTCCAAATGAGCTAGTGGAGCAGCTCGAGTTAAGTTACTCAATCCACAGAAACCCAAAATTTACACGTCTTTACTTCCGAGTCGCTACCACCCCAGTTGATTACTGCTCAATGACTCTAAAGTGCTAAAGAAGAACCCACGCATTGCGATAGGCAAGTTAATCAAAGCCAACAGTGATTTGATTAGCAAAACCATATCCGTGAATTTGAAATTCTATAGTAAAAGGCCAGAGGCTTTTCAGTTCGTGGGTCCGTCGAGCGAGCTGCTTACTGTTGTTGGGAAATGACGGGGATATGTTAGCATAGGATGTAGGCCCTTAGAACCCTGCTAACCTAAACGTTCCACGAGAACACACGCGCGGTCTGACAAGGAAAGAGGATACAGTGGAAGCAACGCAAACGAAGTAGTCGAGTGTGAGTCGTTCGAGGCGTTTGAGTCCCGTCGCGAGTTCGTCCAGAAGGGCAAGATGCCCTGCGAGGTCGTCTATAGTTTTACGAGATGCGAATTGACGGGTTCCGAGATGGAAAAGCCCGAGACCGTGACGGCATCTCGAGGGCAACCAAAGGAAGCGATTCGGGTTTCGTCACGCCCAATGTGTTCTGTGGCTAGCTTGAGCTCGTCTGGCTGATCTAACGGGGGGAGCCTGAGCTTGAGTAAGTTATCCCAGTGGTGCAGCTCGCCATACTCGACAAGGAAGTGGGATCGGAAGGGGACGTGGTGTATGAAGAGGTCGCGGTACTGTTGGTTGTGCAAGGAAACAAATGTACTGCCAACATAAGACGTGTGGACGGTGTTGACGGAATAAATGAGGAGTCTGCCGTGATAACGTTTTTGGACTGGTTGAATAGATGAGGCAATGGAGGTGGTGTATAATTTGGTACTCGTTAGACGCTGTCGTTATCGCAATAAGAGATGAAAACTATGGCCCAGGGACCGGACTGGTATGGGGACCGGACTGGACAAAAAGAAAAGAAAAGGATTTCGTCAATTTGTTTTTGAATTAGAACAATGAGAAAGGATTTCGTCAGTTGAATTTTGTATCATGGCCCAAAATTTGCGAAAAAAAAAAAAAGAAAAACAAACCTGGGAAGAACAAAATAGATTTCATCATCTCGTTTTTGCACAAAGAAAATGAAAAACGAGAATGTTGAGCCAAAAAAAAGAAGCATCGATCCTTGTGTTCACTGCCGAATTAAACGGTCAGTATACAGGAACAAATGGATTGAAGTGTTGGGTGGAGATCAAGCGATCAATAAGAACCTCAGGACACGCCAGAGACCGAGTTCGACGGCGCCCTCAGCGAGATCTGCGTGTACGCCGTCGCCCACCCCGAGTCCCAGCCTGAGCAGTGTGAGTGTAGGCGATTCAGGATCATAGAAATCCCGCAGACGAGGTCAGACAACCACAGGATTGCTGTCGCGCGTGCACAGACATGTCAGGTCGCGTATACACACAGAAAAAAGAAAAGAAAACAACCCGACTGGCCCACTCCCTCTGCTTCTCGAATGCTGTTCTCTTCGTCCTCCTGGCCGTCTTCTTACACACCTCGCACAGATTGTCCGTTGAGCATGTTTCTGTATTCGTTGATGAGTCGAAGTCGAGGTCGCGTGTAACGCGCTCGTCGAGACGGAACCCAAGTTGAGGCATCCTACGGTAGACGCAGGAAGTGGAGCGGTGTTGCAGACATCCACTTGTGGAAGTGTTTTCCTTTTTCGTCCAAATCCAAATCCAAACTGTTTTCCTTTCTTGTCCAAATTCGAAACGACTTACGAAGCGTTTTCCTTTTTCGTCCAAATCCAAATCTAAAGTGTTTTCCTTTCTTGTCCAAATTCGTTTTACTTGTCTAAATCATCATGTTTTATGCGGTTTATCCATTTTATCCATTTTGTCCAGCCGGGTCCGCTATAGGGTCCGCTATAGAAAACGTCCAAATGACCCACCAACAGAATTATATATCGGCTGTGATAGTGAAGATCAAGACATCGTCGAAGACGAAAACAAGAAGCTTCCCGCATTTCGTTGCGAACTTTGGGCGAAGAATCCCGTATCCTCGTTTGAATTTGAGGCGTTGGATCACTGAAATCTCGTCCAAATATAGCAAGGAAACCCTTAATGTACAAAACAAGTCAAGTCGCTTGTAAAATTTGTTCCGGTCAACCTGCCTGCGAGGTCCAAACTGAGCAATGCAGAAGACATCGTCGCTGCTCTCAGTTCAGAACACTCAGTCCTCGAATTCCGGTTCTTGTAGAACTTGCAGTTCTCATACTGCTGTCGACCTTTGGAATTAACCTCAGGCTCAAGGCTCCTTGCCCAACTCGAGCTTCCTTCCCCCGAGCGACTCGTTGTACATGCCGACGAGTGTCTCGTCAAGGACATCGAACCGTTTTTCTCAGCTGTTCAGGAAGCCTGTTACAACCGTATCGACGGTTCCTTCAATAACCTGCAATCAGTTCGTCTTGCCGACGTCGGTCTTTTGGAAATACCTGAACGTTGGGACAACCATCGAGTCTTTCTTGGTCAGTCTGACATGCAAAGAGTTCGTAACTGGTCCCCGGAACGCAGTCCTACCCTCGAGGTCCTGCGGCCAATCATGGCGTTCGCCAACATGTAGAACTCGATGTTTTGGCCCATATCCACCTTACTGATGCGGCGACTTCGTGGAGTTGGCATCGGCATGGCCTTTGCTGGAACACCTCTCCATCAATGAGTCAACAGGTTCAAACCGTGCTGGGAACTGTCCTTGGCCCCTGTAAAGTTGTCCAGACACCTCAAGAAGGACCTGCCCGCGTGGTTCCACGTGGGTGTCCCGCCCCACCTCTACCATAACAAAAAGGCTACATGCCTACGCCTGGTCCACCGCGCCACCACCGTCGGGGAGTTCCTCCATACAGCAAAACGCCTCCTTCGCCACAACACCTCACACGACTTCACCTCCCAATGCCGGTGCCACTGGTGCAAAAAAGACCGGAGGCGAGGTTGCCATGACCCTCACCGATGTGCAACCCTCGCTCGAAACATTGTAGGAAATCTCGAACCTGTCTTTGATCCCTACCACCGCCCCCCCAAAGACGGCTCACCCTCACCCACCACCGCCTAGAGAAGAACCGGCGAGCAGACCTCGCTAAGGGCGATGACATAGTGTTTAGCCCAACAGTCACAGCACGCGACACGCTCGCCGACTGCCTCCGCATTTTCGTGGACCCCTCGAAGCTATCAGAAGAACCAGCCTCCCGCTTACAACGGTCCTGCATCGGCGGACCCCCCGCCCCTCCCACCCCCCCTATAACGATCTACACAGACGGCTCCTGCATTCACAATGGTAAGCTCAATGCTGTCAGCGGATCGGGCATCTGGCTGGGACCCAACCACCCCCACAACACCGCGCTTCGCGTGCCAGACCCTCACCAATCCAACCAAACCGGGGAACTCGCGGCCATCGTCGTCGCCCTTAGGAATAGCGACGCGCTACGGGTGGTCACCATTGCCACCGACTCAAGATACGTGATTGACGGCCTTACCTCCCACCTCCGACGCTGGGAGGATGAAGGCTGGGTCAATACACAGAACGCCTCCTGGTTCCAGGCCGCGGCATACCAACTGAGGATATTTTTGTAGCGCTTTATCACATTTTATCACGTGACGTTTACCGTAACTGTCTGAAGTCTACCTTACGAGATTCATTTCTACTTTCGTAGAAGCCGCAGTCAAAGAGGTTACGGCTGTTGCCGCATCCGCAAAAAACAAACGAATGTCTGTTACGTACTTTTTTTCTTTCGTATATTTTGTCTCGTGCCTTCCTTGGACCAAAGAATGAACGACGGTTGCAACTTCTGCAAAAGAAGTCTGACCTGGAGTTCGTCTTGCGGGTCCTTTGGGTCCGGGAGCGCTATTATCGTTCGGAATATCTCGGCTTGTGGGCCTGACTCGCGCTGCCACTTAGGTGCAATGAACCATGTCGTACTCTTCGCATTCCTGAGATGACGCGATCCACAGCCCGAGTTAAACCCTTTCCATGAGTGCTTACAAAAACCTTGGAGCATTCTGACAGATGCCGGTCTCTGACTCGGATATCACCCCCCGGACGAGGAGGCGACGTTGCTCAGCCTGTCCTCGCCTCCGCTCAGCATACCTACCTCTGTCCCATCTGAACCTGCTCATAAATCGCTGCATTTACAAAACGATCTGCACATCATCATGTTCACGGAAACCTGCTGTACGACTCGGTGGTGCATAGTGAAATGAAACTATCATCTTGTTCTTTGTGTTCAGGTATTCTAATATGCTAGATTCTGGTCCCTGGCCCCACCCTTTCTTTCAAACTGTTTTGCTTCAATTGTAGCCGTCTTTCTTTTGTGATACCATGTACTAATTGAGCCGCTTCTTTAACTTGCGGCCGTTTTACTTCGCGTTTCTCCCTTGTTGTTTTTTGTGATGCTAGGCACTGATTGTACTACTTCGACGAACATTGTTGCACTACAGTATCAGTATGATGCAGTTTTTATTATTTAACTTTTGTAGCGTCTGGTTGAAATCGACGATATTTATTGCTCGGAGTCCCGATATCGCTCAATAATTTGTCCGAAACGAAAATCGACGTAGCGTGTGACTTATTTCTTTTGCACACCAAGGAGGCTCCTGGCAGGAACTTGTTTTAAATTTCCCTCTGCCTCCGACCCCACAACGTTCATGTGTGGATTTTGACAAATAGTTCTGTGGCCAGATGATTCCCGTGACACTACCCTCCAATACATGCGTATGCGGCCGCATTTTTCAGAGCACTGGGGCACTCACAAAGCATGAAAAAACTTGTCAAAGGGGTACAAAGCGCCTGGCCGATGCTTTGGAAAGAGCAAAGGAAATTTACCAGCGCAAGAAACGCCGTCGCTCACCCGAACCTCGTCACAGCGAAGGTCATATGATGAATGACCAAAGTGATGTCGACGGCGATTCTACCGCTGAGCCTGAGGGTGGATCTTGTCGGGATGTTGCTGTTCAGCCAGTGAGTATTATTCCGGTGTCGATGACTCGTCCTTAGGTCTTGTAAGGATCCACGAACAGTGAACTCCAACGACACACAGGACGATGATGAGCCCCTTGCAAAACGGCGAAATCGACGACTGAATCGTCAACTACCTGTGAGATATAGGGACGTACTTCCCGAGCCCCCGATACCGCTTCCACCTCGAGGGGATGCCTCAGACAGCGTCGCCTCTGCTGTAACTCCGGGTTCGGTTTCTACTTTGCTACCTTCCATCCGTACTCAGATCCGATGCGCCCGCGACTCCGTCGTCCAGATGGTCAAGACAAACCTCAATAAATTCGGCCTGTATCGCATATATAGTGTGCCACCCACTTCCACCCACGACCCACATAATCCTTCTACCGTACAACGGCCGCCTGCAAATCCCGCTTCACCTCTCTCCTCCCTTGACGCAGCAGATCCGTATCATCCATACCCGAACAAAACCTCTTTCCAGTTAGGCCAGTGGTATTGGAATCAGGGTGCGCAGAAGTCGAAAGAGAGCTTCAGGCAACTCTTGGAGGTTATCAACGATGAATCCTTTCGGCCGGAGGATGTGAAGTCGACGAACTGGAAGGCGATTGACCGCGAGCTTGGAGGGACTGAGGAGGACTGGTTAGATGCAGATGGTGAGGACGAGGAATGGCACAAAAGCACCATTTGCATATCCGTCCCTTTCCACAGCCGCTGCCTGGATCCCGGGCCAAAAGACTATCACACTATCTTCTATCATCGGAGCCTCGTCTCCGTCATTCGAGAAAAAATTTTAGACCCCCACCATCATAGTCTGTTCCACTACGATCCGTACGAGCTCAAATGGCAACCCGCTCACAAAGACCAAGAAACCCGAGTCTACGGCGACCTCTTTTCTTCTGAGGCTTTCCTCAAGGCCCATCGAGAGCTGCAGGCTTCGCCGCCAGAGCCCAACTGTGACTTGCCTCGAGTGGTCATTGGACTTATGTTCGCATCTGACGCGACCCAGCTCACAACCTTTGGCAGTGCCAAGCTTTGGCCATTATATCTGTTTTTCGGTAACGAATCTAAATATTTTCGAAGCCAACCCTCTAACAACCTGTGCACCCATGTCGCATACTTTGAGTCGGTGAGTTCATCCTGTACGTCGAGTGTCGAGAACCTATGTACTGATTGCAACAGCTTCCAGACAACTTCAAAGACTTTGTCATGGAACACGCGGGGGACAAGTGTCCGACTAATGGGTTCTTCGCTCATTGTCATCGGGAGTTATTCCACGAACAGTGGAAGACACTTTTGGACGAGCACTTCGTCCACATCTACAAGCACGGAATTGTCCTCACTTGCTGTGATGGGATCACACGTCGCTTTTATCCTAGGATCTTCACATATTCCGCGGATTACCCTGAAAAGTAAGTTTCCTGTTGTATATTTTGGTTGATCTAATCAGCGCCAGAGTTTTGATTGCATGCGTACGAAACCTCGGCAAATGTCTTTGTCCCCGTTGTTTGATCTCGAAGGATCGTGTAGATCTTGTAGGTTCTGAAATAGATTCGACAGAGAGGCTGCGTCTGGCAAGAGTGGACACTCTGGAGCGTCGCGACAAGGTTTCAAGATGCAGAGACCTTATATATCAAAGGAAGTATGCAGTCAATTCTGCGGTGGTAGAAGACCTCTTACGGCCGGAGTCCTTAGTTCCGACGGTGGTAAGTTGTACATCTTCTTTTCGCTCCCCTGAAATTGACGTATGAAACTGCGACATTATAGAATGCATTTTCAGATAGATTAAGCCATCTCGGCTTCAATTTTTTCCTGATCCTTGTCGTTGACCTTCTCCACGAATTCGAACTCGGCGTTTGGAAGGCCGTCTTCATACATTTGCTGAGGATTCTGGACAGTCTGCCGAAGAGCAAGATAGCCGAACTTGACCGACGGTAAGTGACGTTCGGATGTGTTCAGGCAAAGTCCTGCGTATCTGACTCCATCAAGTTTTCGGCAAGTCCCCGTCTTCGGGCGAGACACGATCAGGAGGTTCTCCCGAAACACCTCCGAATTGAAGCAAATGGCTGCCCGTGACTACGAGGATATCTTACTTGTGAGGCAGTCTTCTGGAACATATAGTGAATGTTGCTCATCATTGGATCACATTCCCATTTCCAGTGTTCCATCCCGGTTTTCGAGGGATTGTTTCCGGAGCCTCACAACACTACTATTCAGCACTTGCTGTGTTCTCTTGCCCAGTGGCACGCTTTCGCAAAGCTTCGGATCCACACGGACAATACACTCGATGTATTGGAGCAGGCGACGCAAGCACTGGGTGATCGCCTGCGTAATTTCGTCTCCGAAACTTGTCCGCTGTTCGCAACTAAAGAACTAAGCAGAGAAGCTGAAGCCCGCCATCGCCGTCACACTCGAGTACGACTGGCTGGCACCTCGACTGCGCAACACGGAGTTTCTGTCCGTCGACAGAAAACATTAAATTTACAAACATATAAGTTACACGCTTTGGGGGACTATGTCTCTCAGATTCGTCAATTAGGTACGACGGATTCATACTCCACACAGATGGTAAGTTATCAATGCGCTTTCACATTGAGTGATTGTCGAGCTGATGATTCCATCTGACCTACTAGGCGGAGCTGGAACACAAGACTGGGAAGAGAAGGTTTACTCGTACTAGTCGGAAGGCTTTTGTGCCTCAGCTCGTGCAAATAGAGCGCCGACAAGCACGAATTCGTGGTATTCACACCAGGACAGCCATCCTTGCGACTGCCGCCCAAGATCCCATCGCCAACACACCGGACAGCCACCATCACATTGGCCAGTCCCAAAATAATACCGTGAACGTTAATAGATTCGTAGACATCAACCGTGATGACGTTGCAACGAAGGTTGGTGCTCTGCTCTTTGACGATTTCTCTTTCTTCACTGACCATTTTTTCTCTAGGATTTTTTACTCAAGCTCAAGACTCACTTGTTACCTCGAGCCAGAACTGAGCATGAGGTAGAGTATTCCTCTCCGTCAGTTGCTGACCTTGAAGATGGTGGAGAGCGGCTCAACCAACTGAACCACGTGGTTCTGAAGGCAAATTGCATCTTCCGTCACTTCCTGTTACGGATTAACTATACGACATACGACGTGCGACGAAATCAAGACACAATCAATCCCAACACCGACCACAAGGACGTGATGCTTATGTCAAGATCAATCGAACACCCATTCTCCTATGCCAGGGTTCTTGGAATATTCCACGCCAACGTCATCTATGTAGGGCCTGGCTCCAAAGACTACAACGCACGTCGAATGGAGTTTCTATGGGTAAGATGGCTTGAGTTGATAAGGCCTGCCAAGGATGGCCTGACATTAGATACTCTTCGCTTTCTGCCCATGGTGAACCCCGGCGCGTTTGGTTTTGTGGACCCCGCTGATGTGCTTCGCGGGTGCCATCTGATCCCGGCATTTGAAAGGGGACATCTCCATCCTGATCGGACTGCAATGTCGCCCATTGCCAAGGATGGCGGTGACTGGAGAGAGTATTATGTGAACAGGTAAGACACTATCATCTTTGTAAAGCCTTTGCTCAGGTTGCCGAAGATTCGTAGATCGCGATATGGTTCTCCGATATCTTTGGGGCGAGGGGATAGGTCACATTTATGCACATTCTGACGACTACCATTGGGTGAACTACATTATCCGCAGTCCAGAATCTGCCAGCTTGGTGGCCAGCGACTCACGCGACAGCGGTGGGATAGGCATCGACAAGGCTGGGGATGTGGGAAATGGTGAGGATAGTGAGGATGAATTCACATTGAAGGACCGGGAGGAACTTGACTGGGACGACGAGATGAGTGTACCTGGTGAGACTGAGGAAGGGATGGAATCAGACGACTTAGGCAGTGATCCAGATTGGGTAGATAAATAGATCACCTACTCTCATTAATTGGTAACAGTATGATCGATACGCTGTTGAAAGTACCAACTGCTCAGCCACGGTTGATGCAGATGGTCGACCGGCGGCCGCCAGACGAATGGTTGCAGATGAACTATTTACCAGACCGGTTGAAGGCGGAAATGTGCACGTTCATTGAAATGACGTTTAACATCATGGTATGCATACCATGATTTTGAGGGGATGACGTTACAAACACGCATGGCACTCGGGACTTGCTTCCCTAACGGTAAGATGGCGAACTACACCAAGGGGCCCGACCACCACTGACAAGCGCGCCGCCGTGAACTCGGTCACTTTCAACTTGCGGAAGTCAATGAATGGATTGATCGATAGTTATCTCGTTCGCAGTACTTTCCGACGGAACGCAGAGGTGATGAATGTGCATTGCAAATTTCGTCGAGGACCAATCAGTACTAGGTAAAATGGAAGGTGTACTGCTTTGTATCGGGATCCCAATTCCAATATCCAGCGTCATCAGGTTCGTCTTCTATCTCTCTCGCCGGGATGCGAAAGGCTATGGTCACCTTTTAATGACATTATCAAGCTCCCACATACTGTGATATCGGGAGAACGTACAATCTAGTACATACTGCCTTGTTTGTTTGTTGGCTCCCTCTTCTGTTCCGAAGCGTTCATGAAACGTCTTCGGAGAATGACACCTGGTTTAATCTGAGGAAGATGCACCTGCACCATCATACGTTCCTTGCCAGTATCCCTGTCACGAAACTGATTGAATTTCGTCACTCGGTAACTTGGACCAACTGCGTTTCTCTTACGTCGCGGCCGGCTCGTCTAGCGAGATTCGTTTGGTGCGTTTCCTTCGCGTGTGCAAGATATGACCCTTCGTTGGTGTGGAGGGTGAGACACAGCCGATATTCGAGGGATCCGAGCGGTTGCGTAGGTCCTGTGGATACTTACAACCTCTTCGAGCATAATATCATAGAATTCATCGGCATTGTATGAGCCAGGGATGGCTCGAGCAGCAAGATGACCATCAGTTGTCATTGCGGCACATAATGAAAACCGATCTCCCAGACCCTTCAGTCACCACCATC
>JBBPOR010000745.1:0-17933 GCA_038091555.1 Leccinum sublutescens
CTGAACCCCCATTTGTAATGCTGGATGGACTTATTCTGACTATATGTCCTAGCACTTTGGAGCATTGGGATTCCTTTCCTGCAGGGCGTATACAGTGTGTTCGATTACGGTACTTTACAGGTAGGGTTTCGTATGTTTATGAATTTGATCTGTGAGGAGAGTTCATGGTTAAAACATCGGATCCGGGGTTGACCGCCGCCCTTCCCGGGCCGTTAAACTACGAATCCGCAAAAGAGGAACGGAGGACAAACATGGAACTGAACGCGGAGATTGTCCAGCCCAGAAAGACTACGAGCGAACGAAATATCAAGCTTACCGTCGGGGCCAGCAGACGGATACTCTATGCGGTTCTTTCTGTTTCTGTTTGCTTTTCCATGTTCATCCTGTAATTTCGATTAGACGATCCATCGTTGGACACGCGACTATCGTTTATCCGAAGGCAAAGTGGACTAGATTCGAGGGCGGCGTTGTTTGTGCTCAATCTCGTCGGTTAGTGGGTATGATATGTATTGTTGTCGCCTTGGCTAACTCAGTCAGCTTGCAAGATGCGCTATATGAGCCTCAGGCTGCCATAGACTTCGAAGCGCGTACGTCGAATGCACAACCAACCCTCGCCTAGTCCCCGCCACCGCGACATTACACATGCCGATCCCGATGCCGCAGCCTACGGACGGGTTCGTCGTGGCTGGGTTGAGTGGGCGGTTGTTGTTGGTGCTGGCGGGTGGGGAGGAGCCGGTGACATGGAATGTGATTCCGGTGAGGGTGCCGAGGGTGAGAGTAGCGGATTATCGATCATCGACGACGACGGGGAGAAGGGGGAGAGGAGGGAGAGGAGGACGGTGGTGCGGTTGGGGAAGGGCAGTGGCAGGGGCAAGGGGAGCCGGTGAGGGTGATAGATGTGCGGTTCGAGGGAGGGGGCATGCGATCTTGGTGTTGCCGTGACGCAGCTCGGTCGACGGAGTACATCACCTGTTGTCATATTTCTATACTCGAATTCAAAACCTGGGACTGCTCGGGTTCATGGCATTTGATATCCGCCCGCCCATAGGCTGCAACTGTCGAAAGGAGTCTAAAGTTTCACAGGTCGGTGCTCACGCAGTCTTGCGTTGCAATTATTTTTCGTTCTTACAATTCGCGGTGCTTTCCTGTAACATGGACGTGGCAGATCAAATTCATAAACATACAGAGTAACAGGAACATCCGCAATGGTTCAAGCGAGCTTCGCAAACCCGACCTGTAAAGTACCGTAATCGAACACACTGTATACGCCCTGCAGGAAAGGAATCCCAATGCTCCAAAGTGCTAGGACATATAGTCAGAATAAGTCCATCCAGCATTACAAATGGGGGTTCAGGAAGCAATAAGCTATGAAATCTCACCTCTAGGAGAGCGCCGGCTGACAATAGCACTGTAACATTTGGAAGAACCTTTCATGATTGGATCACGTCTGAGAACTTCGGGAGGGATTTCAAATGTCTTGCCGCCAAAGGTGAAGCTCATTGTTGGGAAAGAGTCGCACGGTACTGCAGGCTGTCGATGAAAACAAGGTACCGAACACAAGCGGAGCTCACGGTAATAGAAACCATAGCCTCTATATTCGTCGAGGGTACCACCAATGTGTCTGTACAATTCTGAAACCTGGTCCCAATCTCCATAGATGAAGTTTGCACCAGTGTCGAAAATAGCAGGTACATTTTCGAGGATTTTATCACCATCAACACGAACGTCGTCCATGGAGACCTGCCAGAATCCCTACATGAATGGCAATGTCAACAACATGCACTTTAATCTAACATTTTAACTCACAGGAATTGTTATGCGTGTATATGCAATGTCGCCACTGTACAGCATGCTGTTTGCTCCACCAAGATACAACTCGGCCCCAGAAGAAGTGAGTTTAAATGAGATTGTCGGATTGACTAGCTTGTTTTTTCTGAAAAGCGATTCAAAGAGCGGCGAAGCACCAAATTTGGAGACGGAAGGGAAGGCAAATCCTAACAAACCGTCTGCAGGGAATTCATTTCTCTGCAAGTGAGACATAGTATACAATGTTGCAGAACCAAAGGTCTGAGGGTCTGCCTAGCTTGGCGTCAGAATTCAACAGTCATGCTGATAACTGAAAAACATACAGTGAATCCACCGATGGTTACATTATCAGTATATCGATCACCTTTGACGATGGTTCCCACTAAATATTCGAGTTGAAATGGCTCCTGTTTCTGAGATGATTGGGATGCTTTGGGATCCCAGAGGTCGCGATCTCCAGAAATTCCAAGACAGCCGGTCTCTAGCACCCACATGATATCGCTGTGTCGCCAGTGATGTGAATAAATCCAGCTGTATGAACACAAAGAAAGTACCTACGCTGAACCAGTGTCTACCATGACTGTGACGTAGATCAGGGCAAACATACATCAGAATTATACAAGGAGAATTTACCTTTCAAGGTCTTGGTAGGAGTGCCAATAGAAATTTCGCCGATCCAAAGGTTAGTTTGACCATGCGTCAGCGGGAGGCTAGCGCCACGCCGCCCAAGTTCGGACTCGCCCCGTTTCACAGCGAAAGGATGCGTGGTCCCCGTGTTCATCTCGTAATTGTCCAGGCCACTAAGGATCTTACTAGAAAAAAGCTTGAGCAGTCAAGATGTAATGGTTCATTCCACGTACTCCTCGACCGATATACCATGAGAGCAGATTGCGTCTCGGATATCAATGGTTTGGCTGGAGTTCAGAGAGGAAGAGCGTCTGGTGAGCGGTATGGCCATGCCACCCGCGTTCCAGTTTGGTATAGGTTTCGTAGTGGCCAGAGAAACCAGTCTACCGGCGACCGCGAAGATAGTTATGGTGGTGAATCGCATTGTAGAGGAGTGGAAAGGACTGGCGGTTATCAGGGATAGAAATAAAACAAATGATGCATAGGTCAAACGCAGGCAGATGTATTGGATGATGGTGCCACTGGCATGGTGGTGTCATCCGAGAGGGAAGCAGGAACGCGGTGCAAAACGGAACTGGTTGATTGAAGACTGTTCTAACCTGTGTATATCCTTCCAGATATCTGAGTGGCCGAAGGCCGCGGAAACAGCTCTGTCAGAAGCCGTCTCTTTTTCAAACATCTTTCCAGCGAACACTCGTGCGGACCTTATTCGTCTTACGCGACTCATGAATGCATGACGTGAGGCCAAGCACATCGCGTCGCATAAGAAAGTTACATATCACTCACGCGTTACATATTGACCGAAATGACCCAGACACGCAGTGCAGTGCTACTTGCCCGTCATCTTGCATTGATCTTGCACACCGCGCCGCCCGCTCTTGCCCGTACTTGCTACATTCACATGCCAGCCAGCCCATCTGCACTCGTCTACCTTCACTGCTCATCACCTCGCCCACCCTTTCGAGTCTCATGCCGACCCTTGCTTAAACCCGCTACATCCACACGGACAGACGCGATAATGACGACACAGTTGGTACGTCAACCCTCCTCACCCTCCTCACTCACACAACAACATATCAATGACAATCACGGTGAGTACGCGTCGTCGCGGCCGTCATTCTCACCTTCCTCCTTCATTCGCGTAACAACAACAGCACCACGACGCGACAATTGACGCGATGGCGTGCCACAACTTGAACATGATGAAGACGATGCACCCACCACCCTATCTCTTCACCTCCCAGTTGTTACGGTACCCCACAGGTACATGCTGGGGGAAGAAAGCTCCATGAGCAGCACACACTGAGACTCGAGACGAGTTGCAGCGTGCGCGGCTCGTTGTGTTGTCTCCATGGAGGGGCAATGGCGACACGGCAATGGCAACGGGGGAAATGTGCAGAAGCGACGCACAATCGTGCACGATTGTGCGGTCGCTTCCACACGCTGGGGCAAGAGGATGGGGCATCCTCGTCGTCACTTTGGTGTCCGTCCAGACTTTGCCAAGCGCGAGTGCCGTATAGTCCAAAAGCAGGAACGACAGTACTCTGCCAACGGTCACTATTGTGAACAACATATATGAATCAAGAGGGGAAAGCGCGACAGAAAACAAGACGAACTGCTGAGAAACGCGAGGGTAGGGTCCCGGGTGTAGAAGAGATCGAGATACAAGTCTCGAATGTACAGGCCGTTCGTCGGCAGGAAGTTTGATACTGTCCCACTGGCCGAGCCTGCGTCAGGTTGGTACGCGCTGTCATAGTACTGCGACAAAAACGGAAAAGAGTATCGGAAACCAGTGGCTGGTATCACATATCGAATCCCGTTAGGATCTACGGACAATATCAATCATTCGTGCTTTGAAATCTTTCGAAGGAAGGGATGTCAGTAAACGTACGGTTCCATTCGTAAGCTCGATCGGGCCAGATTGGATCGGGGATCCTTTGGGTATATGTAAAAACTGCTTGATTTCACCGACGAAGGTCGTATTGCGAGGTATCCGGCGTATATACTTTTTCAGAGTAGCGCGGGACGTGCTATCTATATGCATAACTTAGTATTCAAGGTGACGGTCAATCTCCCTTCAACACTTTGGCACATACCTTTGGCAGGCTTGAGTGTTACGGCATCGAAACCCTAGGTGCGATCACTGGCAAGATGGCGTTCAACTAGACCACGCTAGGAAAGCACACTTCCGTCCACCAAGTACTTTGTAGGTGTTCCGTGAAGCCGGATCAAGGGACCTGAGCCAGAGTCTCCAACCCTGCTCTTCCCTTGCTTCGTTGATCCGCTTCTCGACGAGCTCTACACTACACGGGTATTGTACGCAGTTGCGGGGTTCTCATCGTTGCTGTTGATGTTAAGATATAAAAAAAAGATCGAATGTAGTTACGAAGTTGGTAATGAGACAGTTCTGGCGCTCAGAGCATGAGAGATCAATTTGAAAAGGGGAATCGAACACACCCCATCGCGTGCCTGCAGGGAAAGGCCACTGAGGAAACTGGTGCCAGTGCATGATAGTATGCATCAAATTCTTGAAACAAGCGATAAGACACTTCCACTCACCTGTTGCAAATGCCATAGTATTGGCCAAAATATGGTTGTGAACGTTCGAATGTAGCTCCGAGTCCACGCCACGACAAACAAAAAACAGCGTACCGAAGGCAAGTTTGAAGCCAACGACTCCCAAATCGGTTTTGGCCCCCTATGGTCTCTCCGAATCTCGCCGTCATCGACAAATTCTTATGAACACGGCAAGTCCACGTTCGGTGGAGGAAACCAGGGCACGAAGTCGCCGACTGCACACAGGGCATTCGGGACAGGTGCATTGAGGGGAATCTCTTCCGTATGGTGCCAGTTTCGCCCGGGGACATTGTCGCGCTCGAACATACGGACGTCCAGACCGGCTTCGGTCAGTTCGCGGTATGCGACCAGGCCGCTGCGAGAGGGTGCGTGCGTGTGAATAATAGTACGACAAGAAGATGGGCCATGTGATACCTCGGTCCAGCGCCGATAGTTGCTACCCTTCGAATGGGCCATTTCGAGTTGAAGTGGTACTCATCCGGTGAGGGTGCTGTGGAAAAAGGCTGTTGAACTTCACCTTCGACAGCGGAGACGATCACAAGCAAGGCCAGGGCAATTAGCGATCGCATCACGTCGACTTCAACAACAAAGGCCACCGTTGTGCAATTACTAAGTTTACCGGGTCCCTGGGAAGGTTGCCGGGGCCCGGCTTCGTGGACCGCTCGGAGTCCGATAAATAGCAACACGCGTCAACTTTTCCACAGACACTCGCTCGACACGGTCTGTGTCGTTTGAGCGAGACTAGAATCTTACCAGGTCCACATTGGTAAATATCAGACCGTCAGTTCGTTCTGCTCGCTAACTACCATCAGGTCCAACCAATTCCTTTGACTGGTACTACTAGGAATCACTCATCGGTGAGCATCATTGTATGTTCTACCACCAGGCAGCACCTGACGGTCCGTAGCCGAGCTACAGCATGTCAGATTCCGCAAAGATCACGTTCGACCAGCTTCCGCTGGAAATCTTGCATGATATATTGAGTCACCTCGATATCCCAGAGATCATACAGATACGCAGGGTACGTGGGGCTCTGACTACTTGTTCTGTGTGCCTATACAGAACCTTTTTCTTCAGGTTTCCCGACATCTAAATGCTCTCGCACGCTCTAGGGACGTATGGAGCGACGCTTACCGCAGAGCCCAATTCATTCGCCCTCCTGGTCCCTTCCCGTCTCAGTCCGTACATTACCTGGAAAATGCACTCGTCCTCGGTTTTCGTGTGGATAGGAATATCTGCTGCTATGGTTCTGCTGCGCGAAAGGAATCCCTGGCGTGCAAAGTAAGAGAAATTCGATACACAGGCGTGGATCTTGGAGCCAGCTTGGTATTTGGTCATTTCCTCCTCGTTGCTTTCAAAGAGGAAATACGTTGTTACGACTTGGACCTGGATGCGCTTGATAGCAACTCGGGGGCGAGCATCGTTTACAGACCAACAGACACAACCTTACGGTCGTTTCATTGCGTTTCTGCCATTGATGTCGATGGTCGGCCTTTTGCATGTGCAGTCGTAAACGAGGTAACCCAGACGGGCTTTCCAACCACGTACGTTTGACCACCTAGCGTGATTGAGAGTCTCATCCCACTCACGGCATCTCTTAGTTCGATTTATTCACTGAAAGTGGCGGAACCACTCGAACTGACTCTGGATCTTCTTTACCAATTCGAACACAGAACATTCTTCGTCGACCTCGTTGACCTTGGACCTCGTATTCTTGTTATCCGAGGTGGAGTGCCAGTCCTTGGTGCCCGGATCGCTCCTCGCCTTTTCGCCTTGGACGTGCATACGCGCACACGCTTCCTCCTTCCTTCCTGTACCCAAATGTGGGACACACCCGAGGTAGAATCGCCAGTTCACACGTTCCGTTCTGCCCAGAGCTGACTTCAACCGCAAAGATTACAGAGTTGACGGACATCGAGGACATCGCTGGGCCTACGAGCATCTCGACCTCGACACACGTACTCTTAGCTGGGTCGTTTTACACCAATACCGACGGGTACTACACGCACGTTCAGGCATTTGCGCTTCCTCACACCGACCCCTATTCACGTTCCACTCCTCCCTCGACGCCTCTCAGCCCCTCCCACCGCGGTATGATACCCGGCATTGTCATACCCGATACAGCACTCCTTCACCACGTCGTCGACGCGTCCACGCAAGACGTGCTCATAATCATCGGAGTGGATGCATTCGAGCCCTCGCGTCCTCGCTACGCTCTTTCAAAGTATGGCGTCCTTCGCCTTAGTGCCACCCGTGGGCACGCGCATCATGACGAGCTCGGTTCAATCACCTTCCGACTGCTCGGTTCGCTCCCGTTCTTCATTTCGTTGTTCCCTCGCTCCTCTATCAAAGGCACAGGTCGCGCGTTTTACACGTTCAACGCAAGCTCAACCGAGATTGATATGGTCGAATGCGACATACGCGGCAATGGTGGTGTTGGTAGCGACCCCGACGATCACGGAGATCACGACGACCCGGGACTTGGCAGGACAGTGATCAAGGATTACCCTTCTATCATGCGTTTTCCGACCTCACGCAAGGTCCTGGACTATGATCCGTATTCGGGGCGGATATGCCTCCGATCGAATCCCGTGGCAAAGTATAGGTTGATTGAGGTTTTTGACTTTGACCGTGCAAATGTATCCACAGAGGCAGACGAGAGCCGAGACCTATAGAGGATGTCCTGGAATCGGGAGGCTAGAAAGGTGACGGGATTTTAGGACTGTACACTGGGTGGAAGGTGTGCATTCTACTCTAAAGAATACAATGTTCCACTATTCTTCCTACGGACATAAAAATGACGAGGTAGCAAGCACCACTACCGTCACCAGTGTGCGCCCGTTTGAACCCAATGCATTCAATTTGGTTGATGATCGATGATCAGCCAAAAGGCTTGTCATGCAGGACATCATTTTCACGGGCCTCGCTGGACAAACAAAATTATTAATAGCCAGCTCACCCCCGGCTGTTTGACGTAGAGAACCAGAGCGGGGGAATGGGGGAATGGAAGCAGAAAATGCGAGCACTCAGTTGGCAGACAGAGGTTTCAAGGAGGGCCGGGAGTGGCGCTGGCAACAACAATGGCGTTGGCGGTGCCATGGACTCCCGCCTGGGCATTCTGAGCTCGACAGCCCGGCTCGTCCATACCACCAACCTCTCAGCGAGTCGCACTACAGCACACTATAACAGTCGGTATTCCAACGACCCTAGAAGGGCCGGAATCAACCCCGGATCCAATGTTTTTACCATGAACTCTCCTAATAATTCTAATAATTAAGTAACGGTCCTCGAAAGGGCGACGGTCAACCCCAGATCCGATGTATGAACTCTCCTGGATCAAATCCATAAACATACAGTGAACATCCGCGATGATTTAAGCGAGCTCCGCAAACCCGATTCGTGAAGTACCGTAATCCCATACACTGTATACGCCTCGCAGGAATGGAATCCCAACAATCCAATATGCTAGGCCATATGGTCAGAACGAGTCCATCTGGTGCCACAAATAGCGGTTCAAGATCTCACCAATAGGCGAGCGCACGGCGATAATGGCGCTGAAACAATTGGGAGAACCTTTCTCCATTGGTGGATATCTGAGAAGTTCGGGAGGGATTTCATACATCCTGCCACCGAAGGTAAATCCCAGTGTTGGGAAAGAGTCACAGGGTACTGCAGGTTGTCGATAAAAACAAGGTACCGGACACATTGTAGCGGAACTCACGGTAATAGTAACCAAAGCCTCCGTGTTCACGAAGGGTGCCGCCAATGCGTCTGTACAATTCTGAAACCCGGTTCCAATCTCCGTAGATGACGGGTGCCCCAGTGTCGAATATAGTAGGTACATTTTCCAGGATTTTATTACCATCAACACAAACATCGTCCATGGACACCTGCCAGAATCCCTACGGAAATGCCAATGTCAACATCATCCACTCTTGTCTACCATTTTCACTCACAGGAACTGTTACGCGTGTGTAAACAATGTCACCATTGTACAGCATACCGTTGGCTCCACCGACGTACATCTCGGCCCCAGAAGAAGAGAGTTTCAACGAGAATATTGGTTTCTTTAACCTCTTTTGCATGACAAGCTTTGAAAGCAGCGGATAAGTACGAAGTTTCGAGATGGAAGGGAAGGCCAATCCCAATAAACCGTCTGCATATCCATTGTTCGGTAACGGAGGAGAGCTGAACGATGTTGCAGAACCAAACATCTGACGGTCTGCCTAGTTGGTGTCAGAATTCAATAGTTATGCTCATAAATGATATAAGACATACAGTAAATCCACCGATGGTTACATTATCAGTGTATCGATCACCTTTGACGATGGTTCCATCCATATATTTGATTTGAAATGGCGAACCCCGGAACCCATCAGATCCGGATGAATTGGGGTCCCAGAGGTCGTGATCTGCAACAATTCCACTACAGCCAGTCTCTAGCACCCACATATCGCTGCGTTGCCAGTGACGTGAATAAATCCAGCTGTATGAAAAAAAAGAAAGTACCTACGCTGAACCAGTGTCTAAGATGACTGTGGCGTAGATCAGGGTAAACATGCATCAGAATGATACAAGGAGAATTTACCCTTAAAGGTCTTGGCAGGAGTGCCAATAGAAATCTCGCCGATCCAAAGGTCAGCTTGACCATGCGTCAGCGGGAGGCTAGCGCCACGCCGCCCAAGTTCGGACTCGCTCCGTGTCACAGCGAAAGGATGTATTGTCCCCGTGTTCATCTCGTAATTGTCTAGGCCAGCAAGGATCTTCCTGAAAAAAGCTTGAGCAGACCAGATGTAATGGTTCATTGCACGTACTCTCGGGCAGATATTCCATGAGAGGTGATTGTGTCTAGATCAATGCTTTCGTTGGAGTTCAGAATGGAAGAGTGTCTGGTGAGCGGTATGGCAATGCCACCCGCCTTCCAGTTTGGTATAGGTTTCGCAGTGGCCAGAGCAACCAGTCTGCCGGCGACTGCAAAAATGGTTATGGTATTGAATCGCATTGTAGAGGAGTGGAAATGACCGGCAGTGAAACGTCCACCTACAGACCTTTATAATAAAAGTGACAATATCCTCAACCGCGTCGGGGATAGGGACATCGTGTGCTAGTGGATAGGTCAAACTGATCCACACTAGCACAGTGACTTTTCTGGACACACCGTATAGTAGGCGAGGCACTAGGCCCTCTCGGTACCTTCCGTTTTGGTGTGCTCTCACGAGCTTCGGAACATTCCGATCACCTAGTCTCGATCCGACGTTCCGTTTTATAAAGCAAAATCATAATGGGCTACACCCGATGCTGATGGGCTTCCGTTTTGGTGATCGGATGATTCCGATGCTCGTGAGAAGCACACCAAAACGAACGGGAGTCGAGACTACCGATCGATCACCGCGATGGGGGTACCAAACTAGTTTGGTGACCAGCGCTTCGACGAAGCACAGGATTTACTGTACTAAATTGATCGATTCATATGTCACGCGTCACACGGGCCCCAAAATGACGAATTGTTTCTGCGAGTGTAAATACGATTACTTAAGCAATGTGTTGTTTCTGATTGGGTGCTTGGTCTCCATCATACGAAATGCCGAGATTTTTCGCGTCACACGCGCTGACGGCGAACGAAACTTCCGGTAGACCTTGTCACGCGTCACACGGCCTGACGAATCGATCGGGCTATCTCTAGTCCGGAAATACCACGGTCAGGTGACATGGCACACAGTCGTCTCCCAACTAGCCACCAGCAGTCAACCAATTCCTCCCTGCGTATACACAATAGGAAACGGCGCTTCTCGTCCTCGTCGGCGAACGCGACGGTTTGTTGTGCTAGCGGGTAGCACATGAAAGCCCCACCGGTTGCATACAAGTATAGCATGTCATATTCCACAAGGCTCACGCTCGGCCATCTTCCGCTGGAAATTTTGCACAGCATATTTCACTACCTTGATGTCACAGACATTGTGCGAATACGCAGGGTACGTAGCTCCTTTCGTGACTCCAACCCGGCCCGCCGCGGGCCTGGATAGAGCTGATTTTTCAGGTCTCTCGACTCCTGGACGCAATCAGCCACTCAAGGGACATTTGGAGTGATGCTTATCGCAGAGCCAAGTTCATTCGTCCTCCTGGCCCCTTCCCTTCCCAATCCGCACATTACC
Source organism: Leccinum sublutescens (assembly GCA_038091555.1). Lineage (NCBI taxonomy): Eukaryota > Fungi > Basidiomycota > Agaricomycetes > Boletales > Boletaceae > Leccinum > Leccinum sublutescens. The sequence goes on from JBBPOR010000745.1 coordinate 11,163, forward strand.
TGGAAAATTCACTCGTCCTTGGTTTTCGCGTTGACAGAAACTTTCGCCACCGTGACTCTGGTCCTACTCCACGAGAGATGCCATTGCACAAGTTGAAAGAAATTCGGTATGCGGGTCAGGATCTTGGTGTTAGTTTGGTCTTTGGCCGCTTCATGCTCGTCGCTTTCAACGAGGAAGTGCGTTGTTACGACTTGGAAATGGATAAGGTTGACATCGACTCCGATGCGAGGGGATTTTTTTACAAACCAAAGGGCGCAACCTTGAAATCGTTTCATTGTGTTTCTTCGATCGATGTCGAAGGTCGACCGTGTGCGTGTGTGGTTTTGAAAGAGGCAATCCAGACGGACTCTCCACCCCAAGGAACCTCACGAATGTACGTACGCTCTGATGGTTAATGCGATTGCAGCACCCATTGAAAGCACCCTAGTTCCATCTATTCGTTGAAAATGGCGGGACAATCGGAAGTAACGCTTGACTTTCTTCACCAATTCGAACACAATGCATTCTACGTCAGCGTTGTTGATCTTGGTCCTCGCGTACTCGTTGCCATTGGAAGTGGACTGGACCCTTCTGGCACCACTGTTCCGCTTCTCGTTGCCTTGGACATCCACACGCGCTCCCAGCTCTTACTTCCGTCATTTACTGAAATGTGGGAGACTGCCGAGGTAAACCTGTCCCATTCACTTGTTCCACTCCATTCAGAGCTAACAACTACTACGGCGCAGCTACCAGAATTGGCGACTTCCAAGATTCCCGGGCCTATAAGCATTTCGACGTCAACACACCTGCTTCTGGCCAAGTCGTTTTGCACTGACACCGACGGATACTGCACCTTCATCCAAGCATTTGCGCTTCCCCACCTCAATACACAACCACATCCTATCCCTCCCTCTACCCCTCTGAGTCCATCGCACCGCGGCATCATCCCCGGCCTCATACGTGACAAAGCTCTCTTCCACGATGCTGTTGTCGATGCATCCACGCAAGACGTCCTAATCACCATTCGAGTGAGCGCATTCAAGCCCTCCCGTCCTCGCTTCCCCCTTTCAAAATATGGCGTCCTCCGCCTCGGAGGCGCACAGACACAGGCACACCATGGCGAGTTTGGCTCGATCACGTTCAGACTGCTCGGTTCCTTCCCGATGAACGAAAGTGAGAAGGGAACGCGCATACCCATTCACACCTCTTTACACGGCGTCGGTCGGGAGTTTTACATGTCGTATCAAACGCCGACCCGGTTGGTGAAGGTTGAATACAACTTTCGCGGTGACGGTGGTGGTGCTATCAACGACAACGACGACTGGCTTATGCCATCGCAGTTCGTATCGTCCCCCCGGTTCATAGATTTTCGGACATCACGCAAGGTGTTGGACTATGATCCTTATGGAGGACGAGTATGTTTGCGATTGGATCCCGTGGGGCAACATCGGGTGATCGAGATCATTGACTTTGCTCATGCAGATGGGTCTGCCAAGGAAACGAAGGAGACCCATAGGCCGTGATGAACATCCGACGCACAAGCACGGTACAGTGTCGCCCTGTCAGGGTCCCAAGTCAGTGCGTACTCGCCAATTGCCGGCACCAAACGGTCTCATTATATCAGCTGCCCTGCAACCGCCATCTCTACTTATTTGTTTATCGTCATAGCCGAAGCCTTGCTTTTCTTTCACTCTGATATCCGGGCACACAGAAGGTCACAGGCCCCTTCTCATACGTTTGGCCTGGACATATCTCTGTCCTCAACGTCCCTATGATAGTACGACCACCATCCCTACACTGTATCAAACACTCGATGTATCCGTCGTCGTGCAACATCGAATTGAATATGTCCCATTTTTCGTCTCTTGCACTGACTGTCCAAGCCATCATCTGCCTCGTCACAGAAACTGTATTGACCTTGTTGCGATGGCATAGTAATCGAATGTATCAGCTCTGAGGGTGTCTCAATGTTGACATAGATGTATCGTCAGCGTACAAGATTTGCCGGGAGGACCGGATGTTTCTGTCTCTCCCCCGAGCTGTCCCGCAAACAGTTTTGGAGGCTGCCTAAATGAAGCGATCCGCCGGTCTTGTGGCAAGTTCCGTTTCGCGCCGCGTTCTTCAAGCTGTTCCTCGCTTGCCGGATGACGCAACGGCATCATTCAATCACCACCAGGTTGACCCATGCGTCACACGGCGTTTTGTTCCTATCCCTACTAATGGTCGTGATCTGAGTTCTGTAGGTGGACGTTTCACCTCCAGTCCTTTCCACTCATTCACCATGCGATTCATTACCGTCATTTTTTTCGCAGTCGCCGGCAGACTGGTTGCTCTGGCCACTGCAAAACCTATACCAAACTGGAAGGCGGGTGAAATGGCCATACCGCTGATCAGACACTCTTCCTCTCTAAACCCCAAAAAAAGCGTCGATCTCGACGCAATTAGCCCTCATGCTATATCACTCAGGGAGTATGTGGAATGAACTGTTACATCCGGTCTGCTCACTGGGCTTTTTTTCTTAGGAAGGAAGATCTTTAGGGGCCTGGAAATTTACGAGATGAACACGGGGATGATGCATCCTTTCGCTGTGAAACGGGGCGAGTCCGAACTCAGAACGCGTGGAGCCAGTTTCTCAAGAACACTCTTGGATGGCCGAGATTTCAATTGGCACTCCTCACAAGATCTTGAAGGGTAAATAACATTTGAATCCTCCTTGTATTTATAATATATGTTTATGCTGATCCACGTCACAGTCCAGATCTACACTGGTTCAGCGTAGGTACTTTCTTTAGTTTTGACAGTTTTTTTTGTTCAATGTAACGCAGCGATATGTGGGTGTTTGGGACTGGCTGTGATAGTATTTCGGGAGATCGTAACCTCTGGAATCTCAAAACATCAGCATCTGCCAAGAAACAGGAAGAGCCATTTGAGCTCCAATATCTAGATGGAACCATCGTCAAAGGCGATCGATATAGTGATGATGTAACGATCTGTGGATTCACTGTATGTTTTGTATCACTTATGAGTATAATATTGAATTCTGACACCAACTAGGCAGACCCTCAAACCATTGGTTCTGTAACATTGTACACATCTCCGATACAGAATCATGGATCTGCAAATGGTTTATTAGGATTGGCCTTCCCTTTCATCGCGGAATTTGATGCTCCTCCGCTGTTTACATCGCTTGTCGAACAAAAAAAGGTGGTCAATCCAACATTTTCATTGAAACTCTCTTCTTCCGGCCCCCGGAGCCGAGATGTACATCGGTGGAGCAAACAGTATGCTGTACCGTGGTGACATCACTTAAACACCCGTGGTATATCGTGTGAGTCAGAATGGTAGATAGGAGTGGGTGTTGCTGACATTGCCATTCATGTAGGGATTCTGGCTAGTGATGATGGACGATGTTCGTGTTAACGGTAATAAAATTATCGAAGATAGTATGCCTGTTCTTTTCGACAGTGATTCAAGCTTCATCATGCGAGATCCGAAACAGGTTTCAGAATTGGACAGTCACATTGGTAGTACCCTCAAACAACATGATGAGATAAATCATTATCACCGTGAGTCTCGATTGCGTTCGGTACCTTGTTCTTATCAACAGCCTGCAGTGCCGTGCGACTCTTTCCCAACAGTTGGCATTACCTTTGGTGGCACGTCGTTTGCAATCCCTCCTGAAGTTCTCAGACGTGAACCAATTGAGGAAGGTTCTTCCAATTGTTTCAGCGCCATGTACGCCCAGCCCTCCCCCGGTGACGGTGAGATCATCGCTTCCTGATCGCCCTTTTTAAAAATTTCCATGGACTCGATCTGACTAAATCATAGGCCTACAATTCTGGCACATTGACATTGGGTTGACATTCCTGCAGGGCGTATACAGCGTGTTTGATTACGGTATTCCACAAGTTGGGTTCGCTAACCTTGCTTGACGCATCGCGTGTGTTTCCACTACACTGTTTGTCATGAATTTAATGGGGAGTTCATCTTCCACGGCCGTTATATGAATAGCTGGCTGGAGTAGGCTTAAAAAAGCTGTAGCGCGATTCTCTGAGAGGGGTTGGTGCAGTTGGGCCATCGAGCTTCTGGAAATTTACCAGGCGGGAGTGCATGACACCTTCATTGTTGCAGTGACCTCGTTGCTGTAAGCATACCAGCCGGCGGTACCAGTCCGATCAGTGCTCTAGTGCTTCACCGCCGAGCATTGCTCATTACTTAGCCATGCTCCGAGCGACCTACAGCATATGAATATAGAAAGGCCGTCCGGGCGGTCCTGCCAGTGGACCCAGAAAGTCGAAACAGCACACATGATCAATGACGACAAAAGACTGAACAGAACACGCACATGTTGTGATACGCTGCCGCACGTTCCAAATCAGCAAGTCGAGCGCGAACAACATTTTCCGTATTCCAAAACCAACAAAGCACAACAAACAAAGCTGGTACTAAAGTACTATGTAACACCTTGCACTCAGACTAGTATGGCAGGACTGTCGCTAAGAAGCCACGGAATTCAACATTCTCTGAGGCACAGAATACCTTCTCCGCAGTTCCTGCGATCCAACGTAAACCATCTGCCTCCTCGTCTTCTTCCTCTTCCACGGCCTTCCGAACGGTCGGGTATACGGTCTTGTTCGCATTATCCGCTGGCTTGTTCACCGCATACTACGTCGATGCACGGTCTGCAATACATCGCTACGTGTTCACTCCCGTCCTACGGTATGCGTTCGACGCCGAGGTTGGTCACAAGTTGGCAGTCAAAGTCCTCCGAAGCGGTTTGGCACCTCGTGATCTCATACAAGATGATGATTCCTTGCGGTCACGGGTAAGATATTTCTGGAGGCAAAGTATAACAATTGAATATGGATACGTCATGTCCACAGGTCTTTGGTCAGGAAATAAACAACCCAGTCGGTCTTGCAGCTGGCTTTGACAAGGATGGGGAAGCAATAGACGGTATGACGAACGTTGTCTCTCGCTCCAGACAGATTGACAGTCATCCTGATTCAATAGGTCTATTCAACCTCGGTTTCAGCTGGGTTGAAATTCGGAGTGTGACACCAAAACCTCAGGTATGCGCTCGAACTCGCCGACGACTTGGTGTTCCTTCCCCTTTGCGACGACTGAACACGCTACCGGCAGCCAGGCAATCCACAACCACGCGTCTTCCACCTGGTCTCTGACGATGCTCTCATAAATCGCTATGGATTCCCTTCGCATGTAAGAAACCGGAGCATGTGGAACCACAGGAGGCGACGATTGGAAAGCTGGTCGAGGAGGCGAAGGAGTTAAAGGTGCTGTTGGACCGACTTGGTGAAAAGTTGGAATAGATTTAGATCATCCTTTCCAGGAAGGTTAGCAGTGTGGGAATCATCATTCAAAACAAGTTTGCACTGATGGCTTTTCTCCTGGTTGACCAGTAGCGTTGTTGCTACTCCCGCGAATTCCGAGGAGCTGAAGGTGGGTACTATATATTTTTCATGGCTGTGTCACATGTACTTCCCAAAGGACACGGTAGTGCTGGCACACGCTCTCTAGCAGAAATGGCGCAATCAATGCCTCGTGCTCTATGTCTTGATTCGTGAGGTCCACGTCCGTTGCTACCACCAAGTCACAATACTGCAAAGCTGCAGTACTAAGGCTAACATGCATCATGCATATTGCTGCGTGCTCCAATGTTGCGCCGCCCACAGCCTGAGCCCCTCAGGCTCTAGCCGGGACTTGCAGGCCGGACCAGCACAACGCGACGCGATGATGATGAAGATGATAAGAAATAGTACAGTATTGGGGGTCTAATATGTCAGTGAATTGGTGAGTACAGGCGATGTATCATCTTAGCATCAATCATGTATTTTTGTGCTAACTACTAGCAGGATTTGATCATCATTCTTACTGATATTGGTGGACCCCGTTAGACTAGGTGACACTGGTGATTGCTTGTTTCCTGATCCAGCCTAGCGCATGTAGAAACCGTGACTGCACTGCAGCTCCTATGACAGTCTGATCGATATGACCAACCACACGATCAGTAGCAGCGTCAGCAAGTGGTTCACAGATAGTACCGTGACAGGCATCCAAATTTTCCCAGTTCAAGTTGCTTGGAAGACACATATTTCTGGATCCATAGTGCAGAACGAAATAGCATACGGAGTCTGAATCCACTGGCACCTTGGACTCTGATGGATCTGGTGTAGCGACACACGGGTGGAATTTCTGAAAGGGCTTTTCAAACTCACGCTCTTGTTTCGGACAATACTACCATCATTCAAAACTTCACTAATCTGTGCGTCATTCGACTTGTTCCCATCCGCATATTGTTGCTCTCGGTTGATCATTAAAGGTGGACTGGCCAACGCCAGCATGCAGGTTTCTGTGTCCATTCTCTCATGTCCAGAATGTCCTTCGTTGCGACGACTATCTTCACGCTCAGGCTAGTTGTCTTGGTTGTTGCGAACCCTATACCAAGCAGGATGAACAGTGGCATGGCCATGCCGCTTACCAAACACTCTTCCCTTCTGGACACCAACAAAGGCGTTGATCTCGCTGCAGCCACATCTCATCTTGTATTTGTCAGGGGGTATGTGACGTGGACCGATACGTCGCGTTTTCTCTGAATTAGTCTCCTTGTTTTTGTTAGCAAGATGCTTCGTGGCTTCGACGATTACGAGAAGGACATCGGAAGAACGCACCCCTTCGCTATGAAAGGGGGCGGGTCCCGAAAGCGTGGCGCAAGTGCTCCCTTGACTAATTATAAAATGGAACGCTGGATGGAAGAGATTTCGATTGGCACTC
>JBBPOR010000746.1:0-17930 GCA_038091555.1 Leccinum sublutescens
AAAAAAAAAAAAAAAAAGTCACCCGGGAGCCACCACAACAAAAGGTCATGAACGTTACTGCCCTGGTGCTGCGATCGTGGCTGCTGCTGCCAACACACCCACAATCGATTTCCCCCGCTCGATATGTAAAAAGGGATACCTCCCTACGTGCTGTATCCATACCATGCATCACCAATCGTTTCTCACTTCCGCGCTCTGTGTTCCTCTAGAATGTTGAACATGGCTCATACCCATACCGGCGGTTCCAATTTCAGAATGATCGACGTCGTTGAAGGGAAGATGGTATGTGAAAATGTGCGTATGTGGTGAGTGCGTGTCCACTGATACGGTGTTCAAGGCTCAATACGTTTGAGGCACACAGTCGGAAGGAGGATCAACGAACGGGTACGATAGGGAAGAATTGCTTCTTGAGTACGCCAGTCGAAGTTGGTCTACAATTCAGAGAATTATGTTTCTAGCTCAGTTCTGCGAGATAACAATCAGACAGTGAAGCCTGGCTTCATGGAGAACATCGGACGAAAAAATGTCGGAACGAGATGAGAGAAACCGACCTCAAAATTCTTGATCGATAGGTGGGTTATCTTGCTTAGATCGTCGAGAAAACTACGACCACAATAGCGATGGCACGTGCGCATGAAGCGCCCAGGGTACAGGTAACTGCGTGAGAGTGGATGAACCTGCACGTGCCACGTGTATGCCAGGCCGATAAAGGGGTGTTGAGAGTGAACGACTCAGACATTCTCTTTGTACTTGAACCAGAACCAGTATGTTTTCCAAGTTACGTTTATGGAAGAGGAATGGTGAGTAGTAGGTAGGCAAGACTATCGATGGACGGGGCTGACGAGAGCAGCAGAGCCGAGTAGGGCTGAAAGCCCACTTCCCTTGGACGCCGGTCAGCAGGTGCGAGCATCGGTGACCAACGAAAGAGAGTTACTGACGAATGCTCAGGCATCGAACGGAAAAAGTTCCACCTCCAATGTCGCAACTAACGCGAATCCGATCGAAATCGTTGCTCAAAATGCGATAAATTCGGTCGCTTTTCTTGCTGATGGGCAGCAAGTCGTGAGCGGGGGAGAGGAAAAGAAAATCCGACAATGGCGAGTGGAGGATGGCAAGGAGGTGTGGAAGCCAATGGACGCTGGGAGTGCTATGATGGACCTAGCAGTCACACGAGATGACAGGTGGATCGTGTGTGGGACGAAGAAGGGTCGAGTGATGGTCTTGGATGCGACAAACCACAAAAAGGTGGTCGAGTTCAAAGGACACGACAATTGGGTGCGTGCGGTGGACGTTTCAGCAGATGGGACGAAAATCGCGACAGGAGGAGATGACTGGACGTTCAGTGTCTGGTCGTTTTCCGATGGCGAGCGACTCCAAGGCCCATTCAAACACGGCGACTGGGTGGTTGCAGTCAAGTTCTCTCCCGACGGACGACGCATCGCTACTGCCACGGGGAATCGAAAATCTGTTCGGGTCTACGACGACAGCGGTCTCCTCGCAGAATTTTCAATTCGGGTCGGCTCGTATATCAACCAATCCCTCGCCTGGGCAAGCGACTCCAACCGCCTCTTTGCCTTGTCCAAACACGGCAACATTCACTCTCTCGACGTATCCACCAAGAAGTCGCTCGCGAAATGGCACATTCACAGCAACAGTCCAAACTGTATCGCATTGGCATGCAACGACACGGTCATCGCAGCCTCCGCTAATTCATCGGTCTCATTCTGGGACACTAAGACACATCAACAAATCGGAGACGTCGTCCACCACTCCCACTACATCTGGTCCATGGCCATCTCGCAGCAAAGCTGCGCCATTGCAACTGCTGGAGGCAAAGTAATGACGTTGTGGAATCTTTTTGACATCCTTCCCTCACCCTACTGCGACATTGTGAGTAATGTTGCCCGTGCAAGATCCTGTGCTTATCAAATTGTCCTTCGCTACTCCAGGTACGCTGGGAGCGAGAAATCCAGCGCGACCCATCGAACTACGAGGGGTACACAAGGCAACATGCGGTATTACATTGCCTCGGGCGTTACAAGGAGGCACTCGACACGGTTGAGACGATGCTGTTGAGGATGGAGAAATCAACTGACCCACAAGCTCGGGGTAGGCTGTTCTCATTCATGTTGCGCAGACGAACTGATTTTGTGGCGATAGGCATGCGGCGTTCTTATCTTGATTCGACTCCACTGATCCGAAAAGTCGTCGAACAGACAACCCGTCTCATTCCCCATGTTCTCATCGACACCACAACTGGTCGTCTCCATGATAAGAAAATGCAACAGGCAGCTTTTGAGGAGTGCTCCGTGTTTGATGAGTTACGATCTTCCATGATTACCCGCGATCAGCTCGACTGTGCACGCATCGAGCAGGAGGTGGAGAAGTTCTATGAATATGTGATGTTCTCACACAGGTGGCAGCCACCCGAGCCATCGTTTCAAATGGTCCAGAATACCCTAATCTATGGACTCCCTGCATCCCCCGCAAACAACAAACTCGTCGACTTTTGCAAGCTCGTCAAGTCTCGGCGCTTCCGGTGGGCATGGAGTGATACGTGCTGTGTCAACCAGAGCGACAGGGGAGTTCAGCAAGAATCGGTCGTTGCCATGTTCCAGTGGTATTGTCGCGCGGCACTCACGATTGTCCATCTTCTCGGTGTTCACTCCAAATCGCAAAGAAAGGGTTTCTTGTGGAAAAGCATCTGGAATACTCGTGGATGGACATACCAAGAGTACGTCGCCTCGAAGGTCGTACAATTCTATACAGAAGATTGGCAGCCATACCTGGATATCGAGTTGTTCAATCACAAAGAATCACCCCTAATCCTTTCCGAGATGGAACAGGCAACCAATTTTGCTACTCAGGCCCTCGCAACGCTTCAGCCGGGGCTGACCAGCGTGCGCGAGAAATTGTACTTGGCTTCGAGTCGCGAGACGACGCGGGTAGAAGATATCGCATACTGTCTGTTCGGTATCTTTGATGTCGCACTCCCGGTCATATATGGTGAGGGCACGCGAGCGGTCCGTCGTCTTCTCGAGTACATCTTGACTCAATCGGATAACGTCACACTTCTCTCCTGGACTCGGGTTGGAAACTCAAGTAGTAGTGCCAATAGCTACCTCCCTGCCGACCTCATTGTCTACGACCAGATCGAGCCCCCTCACGTTCCGCAGCCGATCGAGACCGCCGAGATGGACAGGATGATCATGGCCTTGCAGTCATCCTTGCCCGACCCCCCCTTGCTCGCCATTCAGTTTTACGAGCGGTTGCACGACCTTCCCCCTCTTTCGATCATCACCGGTCGACTCCGCCTTCCTGGATTTGTTTTCTCCCTGACTTCTCTCACCCCTGTCACAGCAAAACATGGATCTGCCTTTATTCACGCTTATCATGCGACTGCGCCTGTCCTCGGCGACGTACGCATCGAGACCAACGACGACTTGGTCGGAATGCACGGCTTGATGATCATCCACCCCTGGATCAGTCCCCTTCTGGACAGGGATTTCACCGGCGGGGCTGCTCGGTTTGATCTAGCCATGCGTGCCTTACGGCTGGTCGTTCGACTGAAGCAGCCGTTCGGTGGGCTGTTGCTTGCTTCGGAGGGGCGCGTGCTGTACAAACGTGTCGCGACGGATAGTTTCATCAACGTTCAGATCCGGGCAGAGACAGCGTTGGAGGAGTTGATAGACAGCGTGCGTACGGTCGAAGTGCAGTAATCGAGTCGTAAATTGCTATTCGCTTCAATCAATGTGTACTATGGACTCCTTTATATCCCTCTCTGGACCAATGAATATCGCCACCTTCGGAATGCCTTTCAAGCCATATTGGCGTGCGTGGCGGTGATGGGTGGCAGTTTTTCGCGGGGGGGATTTTCACCAAGGTCGAAAGGGTCAGTGCGTGTGCGTAGGGGAAAAATAAACGGTAAGTAGGTCGTCTGTGACGACGCGTATTCGACGCCTACGAGTGCCGGCCCGGGTGAGGTGGATAGAACTACTTACGAGGGCCGGGTCGCATGCATGAACGACTGCACAACATGCATAATTGTGCACGTTGTGCGATCGCTCCTGCACGCTGACGAGGGCAGTGGAAATGTGAGGGCTAGGGTATGCGGTGGATAGTGACGACGAGGGTCGGGGCTGTGTGCAGGAATGACTGCAGAACGTGCACAATTGTGTGCGTTCTACATCAGACGTTCCTGCATGCTGACGAGGGCAGGGCAACAGCGGGGTGAGGACGACGATGACGTCGCTGTCGCCGTCTTGGGGACAAGGATGGAGGCGGGGGTATTGGCGATGACAACGAGACGCTGGGAGAGGGAGAACGCGGATTCGGCCGGGTGATGTCATCGTCGAGCGAGGGGACAGGAGTGGATGGGTGAAAAGCAACTGGGCGGCGTGCAGGAGCGACTGCACAACGCGCACAATCGCGCACGTTGTGTGGTCGCTTCTGCACAATGAGGCGAGAGGACAGGGGGGAATGGGGACAGGGATGGGGAATGGGGAATTGGGGATGAGGACAGTGGTGGTAAGGACGACGATGTCGTCGAGTTGAGTCGTCGTCGTCATCGCGCTGGGGCGAGAGGACGGGGGGAGAATGGGGATGGGGAGTTGGAGACGAGGATGGAGGCGGCCCAGGATAAGGACGACGACGACGACGTCGTCTCGTCATCTTGTTCTCGTCGTCTTCGTCACCCTTGTCGTCCTTGTCCTTGTCGTCTTGTCAGATTGGCACGCCGTTGTACCGTCATCACTTCCATATGGGCGAGGGAGGTGAAAGAGCGAGAGAGCGGGGTGACAACGTGTGGTAACCGTCACGCACTCTCGGTGGAACGAGAGCGCATGGCAGTTACAACACGCTGTCCTCAATGAAGCCGACAATCGCCCTTCAGTAGGTTCGCCGATTTCCGATGAGCTACCCCTTCGGGTCTTCCCGCCTTGCCTTCCGGATTGTATGGAAAGCCTCTTCGCATGACCAATCTGCCAGTGAACGACACAGACATTCTCTTTGCACTTGAACCTGAAATCAGTATGCTTTCCAAGTTGCGTTTTTGGAAGAGGAATGGTGAGTAGTACGTAGGCAAGGCTCGATCATTAACGGGGCTGATGAGAGCAGCAGAGCCGAGTAGGGCCGACAGCCCACTTCCCTTGGACGCTGGTCAGCAGGTGCAAGCATCGGCCAACGAAAGAGAGGAATCGATGGATACTCAGGAATCGAATGGGAAAAGTTCCACCTGCAATGTCGCAACTGACGCGAATGCCATCGAAATCGTTGCTCAAGATAAGATATATTCGGTTGCTTTTCTTGCTGATGGTGAGCATGTCGTGACCGGGGGAAAGGAAAAGAAAATCCGAGAATGGCGAGTGAAGGATGGCAAGGAGGTGGGGGAGCAAATGAACACTAGGAGTGTTATTTTTGACCTGGCCGTCACACAAGATGGCAAGTGGATCGTGGGTGGGACATCCAGTGGTCAAGTGATCATTTGGGATACCAAAACTCACGGGAGAGTGGTCGATTTCAGAGCACACGACGAAGCGGTGACTGCGGTGGACGTTTCAGCAGATGGGACGAAAATCGCGACAGGAGGTGACAAGACGCTTAGTATCTAGTCGTTTTCCGATGGCGAGCAACTCCTCGGTCCATTCAAACACGACAACGGCTTGGTTGCAGTAAAGTTTTCTCCCGACGGACGACGCATCGCTACTGCCACATGGCGTCACTCTGTTAGCATCTATGACGGCAGCAACGTCATCGCAGACTTTTCAATCTCCGCCACGTGGTACATATCCCTCGCCTGGGCAAACGACTCCAACCGCCTCTTTGCCTTGTCCAATGACGGCGACATTTACTGTTTCGACGTGTCCGCCAAGAAGACGCTCGCAAAATGGCGCATTCACAGCGACGACAAACCAAGCTGTATCGCACTGGCATGCAACGACACAATCATCGTAGCCTCCGCTAATTCGTCGCTCTCACTATGGGACACTACGACACATCAACAAATCGGGGATGTCATCCACCACTCCCACGACATCAAGTCCATGGCCATCTCACCAAGCTTCGACATTGCGACCGCTGGAGACAACAACGTCACGCTGCGGAATCTTTACGACATCCTTCCCTTATCCTACTGGTCGGACGATGCGAGTAACGCTACTCATATATAAGATCACGTCCTTATTAATTTGTCCTTAGGCGCGCTTGGAGCAAGAGATACGTCACTTGAAGATCGAAAAACCAGATATATACAACCTGGTTATGACTCTCAGTGCCAGGGATGCGCGTCAAAGTGGGCTTATTATTTGAATCACTCCGCTGTGCTGATATTCATCTCCACCAGAGGACGATATAACGAATCTCGAGAAAACTGTTCAAGAACTACGTGACCAGCTTGCTACATCCAACGAGGAAAAGACAGGCCTCGATGAAAAAATCAAGTCCCTTCTCACACATAATGAATCCTCGGGTGCGTTCTCTCCACTTTCCACTCCACTTCGTTGACAGTCCCCTCTATTAGATCGCAAAATCACCCATCTCGATGAATCTGATAAGGAACTCCGCAGCGTACTTGTGGCATCTGAAGGTTCAGTCGATCGATTGACCCAGACCATCAGCGCACTACGCGCAGACGTAGATCCACCTGGAACGAACTCAGGTGCGTTTTGGACCATCCACGACTAAACGGCTCTCTGACCCATTTACAGTATCCATTGCGCGAAATATAAACGAGCTCGAGATCACCATCCAAGAACTCGGTAACCAATTCACGACATGCAAACATGCCCTCAGTGTATACGACAAGAAGCACGAGTGCGAAACATTGTACGCCGATGGTCGCACATATGATGCTGTGAAGCATATTGCGAACGAGGATGGGTGGCATAATAAACCAGTCGTCCATTGTCATTGGCTGAAAGGTGAGCTTGTGAATCTTGTCCTAGAATAGTATATTTAATCCCTACCATAAGACTTTACCCACCGATGCACGTCAAGGCTTCGGAAGATCGGAGATGAGGCGTCAAGTTCCAAGAAACACGACGAGGCTCTTTCAGCTTACTCCACTGCCTTGTCGCTTACTCCCTCGCATCCGGAAGATGTGCTGACGGGATGGGCGACAAATACTAGTGATATCATAGTCAAATGCTGCAAGGCGCGAGTAGGCTTGTTGGAGGATGAAGTCGTACATACCACCCAGGTATGAATTGATCTCCATGGCAGACCCAGTTGATGGCGCTGACTGTATAATCAGATCATTGAGCGCGATCCATCAGACTACAAAGGGTACAAAAGGAAACATGCGGTATTATACAGCCTAGGGCGTTACAAGGAAGCATTCGACGCATTTGAGATGATGCTGTCGAGGATGGAGAATTCACTCGACCCACAAGTTTGGGGTGAGTCGTTCTCGTTCATGTTGTGCATCTTACGTGGGCTGATTTTGTGTCGACAGCCATGCGGAATTGTTATCTCGATACGACTCCACTGATTCGCCAGGTCGTCGAGCAGACCATCCATGATATACCCCGAGCACTGATTGACACCACCACTGGTCGTCTCTACGATAAGGAAATGCAAGCTGCAGCTTTCGAACAAGTTCCCATATTCAATGAGTTGCGGTTTTTCATGACGACCCGCGATCGGCTCGATCTTGCACGCATTCAGAGGGAGGTTGAGAAGTTTTATGAATATGTGATGTTCTCGCACAGGTGGCAGCCACCCGAGCCATCATTCCAAATGGTCGAGAATACCGTTATTTATGGACTAGAACCCACATCCCCCACGATCGACAAACTTATCAACTTCTGCAAACTCGTGCAGTCTCGCAGGTTCCGGTGGGCGTGGAGTGACACGTGCTGTGTCAACCAGAGCGACAAGGGGGTTCAGCAGGAATCAGTGGTTGCCATGTTCCAGTGGTATTGTCGTGCGGCACTGACCATCGTCCATCTTCTCGGAGTTTTCTCGGAATCCCAGAAGCCTGGGTCTCTGTTGAAGAGCATCTGGAACACGCGCGGGTGGACATATCAGGAGTACGTCGCTTCAAGGGTTGTCCAATTTTACACAGAAGATTGGAAGCCATACCTTGGTCTGGAGATGTTCAATCGCAAGGAATCACCTATCATCCTCGAAGAGATGGAACAGGCGACCAAGTTTGCTACTCGAGCCCTTGCCACACTTCAGCCGGGGCTGACGAGGGTGCGCGAGAAGCTGTACCTCGCTTCGAAGCGCCAAACGACGCGGAAGGAATATATCACATACTGTCTGTTCGGTCACTTTGATGTCGCACTCCCGGTCATATATGGCGAGGGCACGCGAGCAGTCCGTCGTTTTCTGGAGCACATCTTGACCCAATCGGGTAACGTCACACTTCTCTCCTGGACTCAGGCTGGAAATTCGAGTAGTTGTAGCAACAGCTACCTCCCTGCCGACCTCACTGTCTATGACCAGATCGAGCCCCCTCACCTTCCGCAACCAATCGAGACCGCCGAGATGGACAGGATGATCATGGCTTTGCAGTCATCCTTGCCTGACCCCTTGCTTTCTGTTCAGTTGTACGAGCAACTGTATGACCTTCCCCCTCTTTCGATCGTCACTGGTCGACTCCGCCTTCCTGGGTTTGTTTTCTCCCTGATATCCCTCACCGCCATTACAACGGAACCTGGCTCCAACTCGATCGTTCACATATATAATGCCACTACGCCTATCCTCGGCGACGTGCGCATCGAGACCAGCGACGACTTGGTCGGAATGCACGGCTTAGTTCTCATCCACCCCTGGATCAGTCCCCTTCTGGACAGTGATTTCTACAGCGGAACTCCTCAGTTTGATCTAGCCATGCGTGCTCTACGGCTCGTCGTTCAACTGAAGCAGCCGTTTGGTGCACTGTTGCTTCAAGTTGCTCCGGTGGAGCGCGTGCCGTACAAACGTGTCGCGGCGGACAGTTTTATCAAGGTTCAGATCCGGGCAGAGACACCGTTGGAGGTGTTTATCGACAGTGTGCGTACGGTCGACGTTCAGTAGTCGTGGATAGTTATTGGCTTTGGTTATGCATACGATGGACTCCTTTATATCGCTTTCTGGACCTATCAGTATCTGCACTTTCGGAGCGACTTTCAAGCAATATCTTTGTAGTGACTGTATGGTGCTGATATGAGCTTTCCATTCTTTCGTTTTATCTCTGTCGTCTCGTCGTCACTTGTGATGCAGAGAGCTAACGTACTTCGACCTTTCGTGCGGCCATGCCGACCCTGGACCGGTTGGGCCAGCTAAGCGAGTTCATGGACGCGCACGTCAGGGATCTGGTCTTGTCTGATAGACTGTTGTTTAAAAATTGTCCGATCCAGTGGTCGCATCTGTACACCAATGAGTTACGCGCGTGGAGTTCTTTGAGTGCTGGCCAGGGCGGCAGCGTCGGCACGACATTCGAGTTTCGGGTCAAAGTTTCTGATGAAATCTGGGTTGAACTCTTGTTTGAGTAGCTCGATCTGAACGTCTTGAAACAGGAGCGGAAAGTTGTTGGACGTGCAGCCCTTGGCGTGGCAGGCATGCATATTGTGGGTGCCGGTGATCAATCAATCGGACCATGATGGAAGAGAGGGAGCGTAGTACGTAAGCTGTTACAATGCGACCTCCATCACCTTCAATACCCGAGAAAGAGTTCACGTACGATGCACTGAGACAGTTGCTCTGCCTCTATTGGTGCGATATGCTGGAAATATGGACACAAACGCTCACGTTCGGGCCCGAACCAAGTCGGATGCACGCTGGGAAAACGCGGTACGCGTATCCTTTTACTTTACTTGAGCGTTTCTATTACCTTCCGTGTTCCATGCAGCGTAGTGGCTCACATCGATGTAAAAATGGTCAAACCATCGTCAGATCGGCCGTTGGAAGGCATCATCACCATCCACTCTGAAATTCCACTGGCACCCATGGCCTTCTGTTGACTACGAAAGCCCTGTAGTCTGTTCGCCCTTTCTAAAAGTGCCCATTTTCGTGCCTTCTCGTATTTTAGAGCATCATAAGAGGAGGTAACGTTGACGCGGATGCTCGATAAAGTTATGAGGCAGAGCGACGCGATCGACAAGGAATCGCTCTGCATAGTCGCTGGAGAACGCGGCGTGCGCGTCGCTCACCCAGTACATTTAGCTAACTATAGGTACAATTCCAGTGTCTGGCACCTCCGTCTCACGATCCACTGTCTCGCCTACGCAGGGAACATGCTCGACTGCGCTTGTCTGGCGGGTATCGTCGCCTTCAAGCACTCCCTCGGCCAGTAGCCGAGGTCATCGTGATTCGTATACATTTTTATCCGTACTCGATCAACTAAACACGCACCACGTGCCAGAAGAACGTCCCGTCCCGCTCGCCATCTATCACACGCAGTTCAACGTCACGTTTGCGTTGTTCCCCGATTCGATGACGGCGCATTCGGTCGTGGACCTGTCGTCGTTGGAACAGCCGCTGATGGCAAGGACGATGAGCGTCGTGCTCAATACACAGCGCGAGATAATATGCGTCTTTCACAGGGCAGGCGGCGTGCCCACGGCACTCGACGATATCGAGGAAGATCCATTCGAATGGAAAATGTACATTTACTCTGTGGCTAAGTTTCCTGAAAAAGACAATAAAACTTACGCCTTTAACTATGTCGTGACAGTCTGTCGCCATCCCGATATGAGATAGCTTCTAAATCGACATCCCTTCTGGTTAGGATCAAGCTCCCACTACTATCTCTATTGAATAGAAAGACGATACGACAAACAGGGATCCAAACACCATAGCCATCCTGATCGGCATGCAGCACGTCGTTAAGCAGGGCCGTCAAAGAGGCGAATCATGGGTGAACACAACTGCCAACATTGAATATTATTTTCAGAATATTCACCGGTTGCCTGTCATTCGACTACACATTCCACATATACAAGTACAGGACACATTGATCGTACATACATCAGCGATATCACAATTCAAATTCCTGAAAACTATTACTGTCAGAAGGCCGTTTGTCCGCGACAGTGGAAAATAAGAATACACACTTCTCTGTCTGCCTCGCTTGCTGTTCACTAGTACTGACTAGTCCTCGACACGTTCAAAGTACCACAGTTGGTCCTCATATTCGTCGCCCGTGTTATTTCCAAACTGAGGGTCCAGATTTGGATGAGAAAAAAGGAAGGTGTTCGAAGCTGGACAGTGAATCCGGAACGAGTTCCTGAAAGTCGCATCCACAGGAAACTCGAACCAGCAGCTTGTGTTCGCCAATCAGCAAATATACCACTGTGCGTCGATCAGTGCAGAACAGCCTACTTGACATCATGGATGCCGTCTCCGTAAATGTTTCCAACATATGGCTCCTGTGTCGTGCGCGAGAAGATCAGCTTGCCACAGTACCAACTCTTGATGGCATATTTTCCCGCATTCCCGTCCTTGCCATAGACCAATGTGAAGATTTGTTCATCGTAGTCTAGGCCCGAGTAGTGCCCGACCAAAGGCTCGTACTCCGAACGTGAATAAAGGACGTGCCCGCTTATGAGAGCCTTCAATCGGAACTTCACCCCCTCCGCTGGGATGGTGACGCTGAGCGCTCTCTGAGGTGCCGAATCGCTTGGTCAACACTTTAATCATTGAGTGAGGGCAAGACCTACTGCTGTTGAGGTGGCCATGATGAGTATTTGCTGACGAGTACAGGTGAGTAACTGAGAGTTGCGACCTGATGGGCATTCAGAGGGACAGGCTAACTTTATGTATTGTTCAGATGCGGCAGTGCTTATGACACATTGGGTACTTGCAAGGCGAGTGAGGAAGGAAAGGATGACAGGCGGCGGTCTTCAGCGCTGAGCGCTGAGCGTTAATATAACGTTGATCCTCTGAACACTCGCTTGCAAGGCGCAAACAGGATTTGAATTTCTGAATAAAGACAATCATCTTCTCGGCGCTGCACTGACCTGTGCGGTTCACCGTTCTCATACTCCTCGGGTGTTATGTATCAGCGGTGAGGTTGACATAAGTAACGAGATTACACCGGTCTAGGGGAGTCCCGAGCAAGGTCTGGGCCGGTGAGCTGAACTTCCAGGGAGCCAGTCACTTGAAGTCAAATCTATTCACACAGTGGCACAGCCGGAAAATTCACTCAGCAGACATTATCCGTGTCTGAGTGGAGGTTTCAATATGTTGTCATTCACTGTTGAATCAGTTTCCAGTTTGTTGCAGGAAGATTTTCGGTTGTGTCCTGGTATGCCAAATTTCTAATAACTCTGCCCGGCATAAAGTTCAACCGCTCAATCACCGCAAAACGGCAGATGGACTGTGAAATCTACGTCTTTTGAAGTCGAGCCTGAACTTACGCAGGGGCCCCCCGAGGTCACCTTGCTTGACAAGGTTTCTCTCGGGTGTGAAATTCGTGAGAAAGAGCAACCCCTGTCTTACCGGAAATTGCCGCTTTCACCTATCAATGCAGCCCTGATTCCAAAGTCGCCGGACTGCATGACCCGGTGTTATCAATGCAGCGGACCGGGACCTCTCACTTTACAAGCATGATTTCTGCCGTTGCCAAACGGCGCTTCCCCAAGTTTAATACTGCACCCAATATCTTACTTGGCTAAGATCCAAGGTTGGGGTATGTAGGGATTAGGTATTAAGGGGCCTTGCGCCTCGCCGCATCCCCCGTTCTGCAAATGCCCATCTGCAGGGTCACATTCGATGTTTTAAGCGGACAGGTGCAGCCTGCGGACCGCACAGGTCAGTGCAGCGCCGAGAAGATGATCGCTTTCGATGGTTCTCTACTCAGAAATTCACATCCTGTTTGCGCCTTCAACCTTGAAAGCGAATGTTCGGAGTATCGGCCTCGACGGAGAAGCTGATGAAGACCGCCTCTGTCATCCTTCCTTCCTCACTAGGTTGAAGAATTGTAAGTCCTTCCCTCACTGAGTGAGAAAAGTGTCGACCAAGTCACTCGGCACCTCAGGGAGTGCTTAGCTCCACCATCCCAGCGGAGGGGGTGAGGTTCAGATTGAAGGCTCGTGAATATGGGCACATCATCTATGCACGTCCGGAGAACGAGCCTTTGGTCGGTCACTACTTGGGCCCAGAGTATGATGACCAAATCTTCACATTGCTCTATGGCAAGGGCGAGAATGCGGGAATAGTATATGCAATCAAGAGTTGGTACTGTGGCAAGGTGATCTGCTCACGCACGACAATGGAGCCCTATGTTGGCAACATTTACGGAGACGGAATCTATGCTGACAAGTAGGGTGTCCTGCACTGATCGACGCACAGTGTGTGGAATGTGTATTCGAATGACACGCAACCGCTGAATATTCAATGTTGGCAGTTGCGTTCGCCCTTTATCTCACACGTTAATATTACTCCGGCGATCCACTTGCCTCTTTGATGGCCCTACTTCGCGACGTGCTGAATGCCGATCAGAATGGCTATGCTGTTTGGATCCCTGTCTGAGCTTCATCCTACCCAAAAGGGATGTCGATTTAGACGCTATATCTTATTCGGATGGCGACAGGTTGCGACATAGATAAAGACATAATGTTCAAACGAACGTTTTTTTAGTCGAATGGATCTTCCTCACTTCCTTCCTGACCGTCATGATTTAAGTAATTTGGCGCCATCGACTCGGACCCGGGCCTTTTTTTCGCGACAATCGGTGTCAACACGATATTGCAAGCATGTGACGTCCAGACGATGCGGCCTGCATTAAATGCTTTACATGCAGGTTGCATCTCGTATGCTTACCTTGAGTCATAGTTTGATAAACCCCACCGTCATGGATTTCCAAAGCACACTGAGATAATTCATACACATCCAGGATGTCATGAAGCCGTATGAAATCGCACCAGACCCACTGTACTGGCTACTAGTTCTCTGCCAATTCAGCAGCATCAGTATCTCGTTGGATGCCGTCGGCGCGACACCCGCCTTGCGCAATACGCATATTGCAGGCTGCGGATTGAGTACAACACTCGTCGTCTCTGCGCTCAGTCGGTGTTCCAGCAACGACGGGTCCACAACTGGACGCGCCGTCGTCGAGTCGGGGTCCGGGGAAGATCACAAAAACGTGACTTTGAACGGCGTGTGGTGAATGGCGAGTGGTACGTTCTGCTGGCGCGTATGCTTGGCACGGTCGTTGGCAAACTGGTGCAAATTTTCAAGATGTTTGTTCGTTTCCCTTTCCGGACCTTCTCGGTATCTTGGAAGGGCAACTCACTTGATGGAGTAACGATGGTGCCAGCGCGAATCACACACAACCTAAACATAATGAATGATCGCCTCAAAGCTCGGGACTTTCCTTCGCAATGTCAGCACTCTATCAAGAGCGTCTGAATCACCGAATCATATTCGGAACCGACGATGCCTTTTTAACCTTGATATCAAGTATCAGCCGATTTCATGATTTGCCGGAAGCTACGTATAAAGTATGATCATGCGTGGCTGCGAGGACTGACCATGTTTGGAATCCCATTCGAGGGAATACTTGCAGTTGGGATATGTCATTGCGCTTTCAACGACATGGATCTGCATGTGGCGTGTAAGTGTCAAAATTAGGACTCGAGCAGCCTGAGGACGTGATGCAGCTTTGCAAGAGCTCGTTTTCCGCCATCTCTGGAAGCTCGGGAGGCAGGAATGTATCTCCAACCTAAGAAATTGATCTTTTTCTGCTTCAAAACGTGATGATAGGAGATAAAATTCGAATATTGGCCAGGGCGGCAGCGTCGACGAGTGCACGCCATTCGAGTCTCGGGACGAAGTTTTTGATGAAATTGGGGTTGAACTCTTGTTCACGTAGTTCAATCTGAACGTCTTGAAACAGGAGCGGAAAGTTGTTGGATGTGCAGCCCTTGGCGTGGCAGGCGAGCAGGTTGTGGGTGATCGATTGATCAATCGGACCATGAGGGAAGAGAGGGAGAGTATGTAAGCTGAACGATATCGATGATACTTTCTCTGTCAAACACGGGAACGAGATATCATACCAGGTCTTGCATCACCCGGATCGGTTTCTCACTTCCGTGTTCTGTGTCCTCTAGAATGTCGAACATGCCTCGTACGGATGGTTCCATGTTCAGTATGATTAACTTCGTTGAAGGGGGAGGGTATGTGAAAATGCGTGTGTGTGGTAACGCTTGTCGAGTTGGAGCGTGACGCGTGACGTGTCCCCTGTCTTGGCGCATGCGCGCCGCTACAATGAGGCCTGAGGCCTGAGGGCTGGGGAGGTTCAGGACGATTAACGTCGCCGAAGGGAGGAGGGTATGTAAAAAATGCGCGTGTGTGGTGAGCGCGTGTCAAGTCTGTGCAGACGACGCGTCCCCTGATAGTGTTCAAGTGTTATTACATTCGAAGCATGCAATCGGAAGCATCAACTGACGATTACGGTTCTTGAGCACGCCAGTCTTGGGGTCGAAGTTGGTCTACAACTCGGTGAATCACAAATATTGCTAGCGCAGTTCTGCGCGATACAATCAAAGAGTGACACCGAAGCATGGCTCCATGGTGAGGATCTGACGAAAAAATGTCGAAACGAGATGAGAAAGACTGTCCTCGAAACCCAGGTCGTGATTTCCTCTTCGAAAAAACCACGACCAAATAATGACGACACGTGCGCATAAAGTCGAGCAAGATCAGCGAAATCTAGCGCCCAGGGTAAACTGTGTGGGAGTGGATAAGCGTGAACGCGTATGCCAAGTGACGAAGGCATACCGAAAGTGAACGACCAGACATTCACTTTGTATCTGGCCCAGTATGCTTCCCACCGTGACGTCGCACTCAAGGAAGAGGAATGGTGAGTAGTACGTAGGCAAGGCCATCGATGAACGGCGCTGACGGGATCAACAGAGCCGAGTAGGGCAGACAGCCCACCTCCCTTGGACGGTGATCAGCAGGTGCAAGGATCGGCGACCAACAAAAGTGAGGTGCCGATGGATAGTCAGGAATCGAACGTGAAAAGCTCCACCTGCAATGTCGCAACTGACGCGAATCCAATCAAAATCAATGCGCAAGATGGGATAAATTCGGTCGCTTTTCTTGCTGATGGGGAGCATGTCGTGGGCGGGGGAGTGGAAGAAAATATTCGACAATGGCGAGTGGAGGATGGCAAGGAGGTGGGGAAGCCAATCAAAGTTGTGAGTCCAATTTATGACCTGGCAGTCACGCAAGATGGCAGGTGGATCGTGGGTGGGACGGATGATGGTCAAGTGGTTGTTTGGGATGCGAAAACGCACAAAAAGGTGACAAAATTCGAAGCAACCGACTATGGGGTGAGTGCGTTGGACGTTTCAGCAGATGGGACGAAAATCGCGACAGGATCTGAAGAGTCGACGCTCAATGTCTGGTCGTTTCCCACTGGCGAGAGACTCCTTGGCCCATTCAAACACGACGATTATGTGGGTACAGTCAAATTCTCTCCCGACGGACGATACATCGCTACTGCCACATTGTATCGTAACTCTGTTCGCATCTACGAGGGGAGCGACGTCCTCGCAGACTTTTCAATCTCCGCCACTTACAACAAATCCCTCGCCTGGGCCAGCGACTCCAACCGCCTCTTTGTCTTGTCCAAATACGGCATCATTCATTGTCTCGATGTGTCCACCAAGGAGACCCTCGCGAAATGGCGCATTCACAGCGACGACGAACCAAGGTGTATCGCACTGGCTTGCAACGACACGGTCATCGGAGTCTCTGCTAATTCGTCGGTCTCACTCTGGGACACTGAGACACATCAACAAATCGGGACCGTCATCGAACACTGCATCGACATCGATTCCATGGCCATCTCGCTAAGCTATGACATTGCGAGCGCTGGAGACAGCGCAATCACGCTGTGGAATCTTTACGACATCCTTCCCTCATCCTACCACGATAATGTGAGTAACGCTGCTCGTGTAAGATCACATCCTTATCAAATTGTCCTTGACCGCTCCAGATGCGCTTGGAGCAAGAAATCCTTCACTTGAAGATTGAAAAACCGGATATTTACGACGTGGTTATGGCCCTCCGTGCTAGGGACGCGCGTCAAAGTATGCTTATCATCTGAATCACTCCGCTGTCCTGATCTTCATCTCCACCAGAGGACGATATAGCGAACCTCGAGAAAAATACTCAAGAACTCCGTACCCAACTTGCTACGTTCAACGAGGAGAAAGAGTGCCTCAATGAAAGCTCAAGTGCGTTCTCTCCGCTTTCCACCCAACTTCAATGACAACCCCATGTATTAGATCGCAAAATCACCCATCTCGATGAATCTGGAAAGGAACTCCGCAGCGTCCTTGTAGCATCTCAAGGCTCACTCGAGCGATTGACCCAGAGTATCAGGGCACTACGCGGTGACATTGAGCTACCCGAACAGAGCTCAGGTGCGGTTTGAACCATCCCGACTGACGGTTCTCTGACTTGTCTTCAGTATTCATTGCGCAAAAAATGATTGAGCTCGAGCTATCAGTCCAGGAAGTCGGTAACCGATTCGCTACATGTGAATTTTCCCTCCGTGAATATGACAAGAAGTATGAATGCGAAACATTGTACGCCGATGGTCACATATATGATGCTGCACAGCATATTGCAAATGCGAGGACTAAGGATCTGTGGCATAATGAACTAGTCGACCATTGGCTGAAAGGTGCGCTTGTGCATCTTGTCCTAGAATAGTATATTCAATCCCTACCATCAGCATTCACACACCGATGTGTATCAAGACTTCAGGAGATCGGAGACGAGGCATTAAGTTCCAAGAACCACGACGAAGCTCTTTCAGCTTACTCCACTATTTTGTCGCTTGCTCCCTCGCATCCGGAAGGTGTGCTGACGGGATGGGCGACAGATATCAATGATATCATAGTCAAATGCTGCGAGGCGCGAGTAGGCTTGTTGGAGGATGAACTCGTAAATGTCACCCAGGTATAAGTTGATCTCCACGGCACATTGAG
>JBBPOR010000747.1:0-17911 GCA_038091555.1 Leccinum sublutescens
ACTATTGCAAGTACTTGCAATAGTCACCGCCAGACTGGGTTATCGTAATGAATCATCGCATTCGGTGAAATGCCCACCCACAGACCTTAAATAACGAGAAGCCAACAGTAACAATACATAGCCATCAGGGAGGAACAGATCGAATGATGCATCATCAAAGTTCAAATGATTCAAAGGTCACCGGTGTGGCGGCGTTAAAGGCCTTCCGCGTTTGTATCGCTTGAACCCACATAGTCGCTGAAGTCTGATTATGCCGTATACGAATCTACATATAATTATCAAGAGAGTACAGTGACGTTACTTATAGACGAAACGTAGGATAAGGTGATGCATGGAACAAAAGCTTTTCCCTAGGATTTGTGACGGAGGTCGTCCCATACGGTTGGGTGCATGGTCATACAGTGCATTACGAGCGAATCGAAATCGGGCTCAGTCAATACATCCGGAGGTTCCTGGATCATCTTGGCCTCGTATCGATCGCTGAGCGAAAATTTGAACCTAGAGGCCTCAAAGTAACGGACAAAGAACTCACAGGCACAGACCGCAGAAAACGCCGTTCTTAATATTGGCATCCTTCTCAAATATGAGGTCCACACAGTCTTGATAGGATCGGACGTCCGATCCCGGGGTGGATGACTTGCAGTCATCGTGAGGACTGACGGAGGCCATTGGTGATGGTTCCGTGACCACCCGATACGCATCAGAGACTATCGTCGTTGGACAGTCGATCCGAGGCTTCTTATTTTCTCCGTCCGGGCTTGTAAAAGCCTGATATTCAGAGCTTTGTCTCTTTTGTGGGCGCTGATTTGACTCCGATGACACAGGAGCGGGGTTACCACGCGGGACTACGCCGTTCATATTCTCGGTAGAATGCTGACGGAGATGGTCGATTATATGTGGTTGTCTTGCAGCGCCCTGCTCCCTGAGATCTCGAGTTTGAGTTACGACAGATATCTCAGAGGTATTGCGCGGGCGATGGATGCCCTGCATATGGTGCGAATGCGGACGAGACCCTGCAGGCACTGAAAAGCCTTGCGGTGAAGTCTGGCCACCGTGCATGGATGCGGTTGGTGGTGGGGTAGGGAGAGGTGCTAACCATGTCGTTGCGGTGGGTCCAGGTGTTGAACAGGTGCGTAGCGACGTCTGAAAACCACATTGAGCAGTTTGCATTGTGTTTCAGATGATGCAGCAAACCTGCGCTACAGCGCATTCTGAACTGCGTCGTCGATTATCCCTCCTCTGATCTGGAAACGATTGAAATGAACCATCTCCCCGGCCTTGATCGTGGGCATAGCCACGGGGAGGCATTGCACTTGGAAACTGGTATCGAAGTATGTACATAACGAAATAAACGCACTGAACGTTGCGAATAGACCTACCTCGGGACCGTGACGCCCTGCTGGAATGTGCCCCCGCGCTATAGGTGGGACGAAGGTCAGACGAGCACTGTCAACACCCAAGACAACAAATACCTAAACCCTGTGATTGTTGCTGAACCCGACCCGTGTCAGCGACAGACTTCAGCCTGAGATATCTCTCCCGCAAGATACGATACTCCCTATCGAGCGATGCGAATGCTTCTCGGGTGTCCCGGAGCTCTACGCCCATGTAGTGTTGTGCGGAACCAGCTGAAAAGGACTGCAGTAGTTCCTGGTGCTTTTGATTGATTGAGGTCCAATTTGCCTCGCTTACGCGGAGCCTCTCTTGTACGTCTGAGAAACGGAGTACCTGTATGTTTTGGGGGGCGCCAAGAAATGTTAGGCGTTCGTTGAGCGTGCTGACCGCGTTTATAAGCTTGCAGTTATCGTCGTATAACTTTGCATTGTGGGATTCAATTGTGCGTATATGACGGAGGGCATCTTGATAGGTTTCTTGCAGGGAGACGGGAACTGACGGATGTGCGCCGCTATTAGCAGTGGCGACAGGAGGGGGAGTAGGCGTGTCCGGAGGATTCGACAGTTGTGGCAGGTTGATATCAGTATCATTCCTATGTTACACGAGTTAATGGACAATCTTGGCGACTGTCCAAGAGGCCATTCGGCGCTCACACTTTGTATATCCGAGATGGTACTTCTTTTGGGACTTGTGCAGGCTGGAGAACTTTGGGAGGCTCCGAGTCGTCGTTCGAAACCATGGAAAGGGATCTTGTGCCAAGTGCAGGACACGAGTAGTGGTAGGATGGGAGTTATGCCCGTCTGACACGAAATTTTATATGTTCCAGAGACAAGGGTTGTATTATGCGTGCTTATCCCTTTGAAGGCTTCACCTTCCGTCACACAAAGGACTAGCTTTTTGATAGCGATGGAGCGTTACGCGAGACAGATGTTACCCGGGCCCTGATCAGTGACGGTAACCCTAAAAAAAGAAAAGAGCTGGGGATGGCGAAGGAGGGCCAGCGATTCAGAAAAATCCGAGCGACGAGTTGACACGAGGTGGAATGCAGGGCGAACGCGTTTTTCGAGCGTGGAGGGAAAAGAGGGTTTGTAAATATCGGATCGCCGGAACTACGAAATTAAATTTTTATCAGTCCTGCCCTGGAGGAAACTAAAATTGCAAAGAAGTCCGCTCCCCCGGATGCCATCGCAACCTCCAGGGCGACACAACTGTAGAACAACCATTTCTACTTGCTCAACAGCCTTCGGATGAACCCACGCTCACAAGGCTGTGGGTATTAGTGAGAGAGTGTGTGTCACGTGAATGGCGGTGACATATGGAGAGTCGGCCTTATATTCGACGGCCCTCCGCTCTCTCACAAATCTCCCTCTCAGCTCCCTCGATGGCTCTGGCACACTCTCCAGTCCTCTCCTCCCACTTTGGCGCAGAGTCTGACGCCATTCAGGATCTCATTACACGTAGTACCCGACCCCAAAAACGAACCCATTCAAAAAGAGATGAAGCATTCGATTCCCTAATCTTCGCGGCTGCTTTCGCATCCGGGCCTCACATAACACGCAATCACTCCGGTCATGCCGTTCATTTGTCATCAATCAAGCGTTCGGATGACTCGGCTTCCACCTCTGATCACAAGACGCCACCTTATGTCAGTAGGCAAGCGCCGAGAAGGCTGCTCCTACAAGTCCAGGAGCAGCCACTAGAAGTCGAGGAGAAAGAAAATATACCGCACTCTACTGACATCCTCTCGCCGTCCGTATCTCGAAAACGAGAGTCGTCGGTCGTTGAGCTTCATCTGTCACGTGAAAGACACTTTTCCGAATTCAGTGTACAAGTCCGTTGCATGGCTCGCACCCGGATACCCACTCCTCACGGCACAGTCTTCTTACATCTCTATCACAACAACCGAGACAACAAGGAGCATCTGGCGATCGTAGTCGACCCCGCGCAATACTCTACAGACTCACAATCCACTGCACCACCCATACGCAGTCATTCCCTTGATGCTATGTGGAGTGACGATGAAACCCAGGATGATCGGATACTGCGGGGAGCATACGTAGGGAGACTCACTCCAGAAACAAAAATCGCTTCAAGACCCATAGATCGATCTTGTCGGCCCAAAGACGTCCCAATGCCGCTCGTCCGCATTCATTCCGAGTGTTTCACAGGTGAAACCATAGGAAGCATGCGATGTGATTGTGGGGAGCAGCTCGACGAGGCTATCCATCTCATCTCCCAACCCATCCAGTCCTCGACATCGCCTTCAGGGGCTATTCCAGGTCGGGGCGCTGTCATCTACCTCCGACAGGAGGGTCGTGGTATTGGTCTGCTGTCCAAGATTCAAGCATATAATCTTCAAGACATGGGTCACGACACCGTCACTGCCAACCTCCTCCTGGGACACAAGGCCGATGAACGTCGCTATGACATCGCAGCAGCTATCTTGAAGGATCTTGGGTTGGGCTCGGAGCAAGGAGAGGGTATCAGGCTTTTGACGAATAACCCTGACAAAGTCATCGCACTCGAAAGGGAAGGGCTGAAAGTGCTCGAGCGCGTGCCGATGGTGCCGAGGTCATGGAAGTGCCAATCTGATTCAGCACCATCTTCGAGTGCAGAGGTGCTCGAGGGTCGCAAGGCAGGCGTCACCATGATCGGTGGGGATATGGCACGGGGTGCAGACCTGAACAAGTACCTCCGCACAAAAGTTTTAAAGATGGGACACATACTACCGCTGAGCATGATTGATGGGAAGGAGTAGTAACATTTATTTACATAATCTTATAGACTAAACTAAGTAAGTAAGTACTGTAGATGCGGAGGTAACTTATAGGGCCCGATTACATAATCGACACTGTGCGCCCTACTGGCACGAGTGCGCTTCAGGGACTGTCATTGAATTCAGCGCCATGTTCGATCCCCTTGCTTCGACAGCCTCGGTCTTTGCTAACGGAGACAGCGAGTCCGTTCCACCATGGCCGACTACCCCACACGAGCCCAACTCACCGATACCCAATCTGCGTCGTGCCTCTCCGTCGTCCGTCATCACGCACAAGATAGACACTGACGGTCTCTACGGAAAAGAGCCAAAGATTTACGGCGCACCGGAACCCGGTCTCATCTCCCCTCAAGCTATTGTAGGCTCTAATGGCGTAAAATACGAAAAGAGCGAGCCTTATCTTCGTGTGCGGATCACTGGGTTAGACCGCAACAGAAGGGATGTTCTCTTCAAATTCGATGCCCAGGTGCGTGATGAAACCGAACTTTTTTTCCATCTCATTCTTATGGCCTGTTCCATATGCATAGACCAACCTTTCCAACTTCACGGGCCCGACATATCGCAATGTTTCTCGTTCATTTGTCGAATTCCAACAATTCTATGACGCCTTGCTCAACAACTGTCCGCACACCATCATACCCGCCCTTCCCCTCGCCCAGACCTCGGCACCGACAGACGAAGAAGACGATCGGCTAGTACGAATCATGTTGCAGAGATGGTTGACCCGGATATGCGAGGACCCCATCATCATGCATGACGAGGACCTGCGTTCGTTTATTGAGAGCGATTTTGGCTATCAACCGATGCCCCGCCCTCGACGGAAAACGACCTCCGGCTTTGGACTCATCCGCCGTGGTGTGCCTGACGAAGACGAAGGACTCCAACGTGCCAGATTCGAGCTCACCAAACTCGAAACCCAATTCTTCGAAGCTGCAAAGGCCATTGACAAGCTCTCGGCAACCAGAAGAGGTAAAGATCTCCACTCTGAATTCGTGATTCAACCTGCATGCTAAATATCGCAACAGCCCTCTCCAACGCGCATGCTGAAATGGGAAACAAGCTGGTCAATGTAGCGTCTTCAGAAGCTCATGTTCCATTGGGGAACGCGCTACAAAAAGTGGGGCGTGCGTGGCACACTCTTGCCGACCTCGACCAAGCACAGTCCATAAGCGAGTGTGTGGTGGTTGGGGACACATTTGGTTATCAAGGGATGAACGCGCGTTCTGCCAAAGAGGCACTGCTCCAGCGAGCAGGTGTCCTGGAGGAGTACCAGGCCGCTGTTAAGGCAACGATATCCAAGCGACGGAATATAGAGAGGTTGAAAGCCAGCTCTAACATCAGACCTGAACGAGTGGACGAAGCACTGGAAGAGATGGAAGAGGTATGCACTCTTCAATCCTGGGATGCAGACGTCTTAGTTTTTTGTAGGCCAACAAGTACGAGCAAGTACTTGCGCAGCGTACGAATGGCATATCTCAAAACCTTCATCGTGCTTTGGCGACACATAACAAGAACGTGACAGACGATATAACTGCTGCCTTGGTTGAGCATGCGCGATCCTCTCTCCAGTACGAGAAGCAGTTGCTCAGAGAACTTGATTCTCTCAAGGGAGATGTCAACCACGCCAACCAGAAGGCTCCCCCGCCAAAACCCAATGGTTTTCCAAAACCTTCCGTTATCCCGCCGTTGGAGGACGATCTCCTGCCAACAGCGAGGATTCCAGTCACTGCACCACCTACCCTGCGATCATCCAGTGGTTTCCCCTCTACCACACCACCAGCAACTCGAACCCTGTTCCGACCACAGAGTGCTGTGCCACAGTCATCGGGTTCAGATCCGTCTACAACACAGAACCTTACCCCTCCATTGTCTGCCCCAATCTCTGGGCCGTCACAAGGTAGTCGCTTCGGAGATGGGACTCAGTCCATGTTCGTGAAGCCTCCACCCACGTCTTTCGGACCTTTGGTAGCTGGGCCCTCTTCATCTTCGTCCTCAGTTCCCCAGGGACCACTCGGCGGCACATCACAGACCTCAATGCCTACTTCCCCTAAACCGATCCATCCACTTGCTGGTGTGGATCCTCTCTCTGCGCCCACACAGGTTTCGACAAGTACGCGACCAGTTCTCGATCCTCTCGCACATCTGGCGCCAACAAATATGTCACAATCGATGCGTGTGCAGCCTTCAAGACCACGACTGGATGCGAGAGTCGCTGCGAGCAAATTAGCGAACATGTTCTAGGTCGAGAGATGCCACTATGAAGTGTCCTGCAGATGTGTCGTGCCATGTAATGGACATTTACTTTTTATATGCTGGATTTTTCTCCCCGCGTTGTAGAATGGAAATGGTCACGTTGACGCAGGCAGAGGCCTTACTGTCCAAGGCCAATCCAAGGCTGTGTGGTCTTAGATTGTCGTTACCCAGGACTCGGACATCATCAGGTACAGTAACAATTAAAGAAGCTTTTGGCCGTAAGCATTTCTCGGTTTACACTTTGCTGAACGCGTGAAAGCAACATTCAGGCACTTCAAAGGGTTTGTTTTCCAACTTACAGTACAGATTTCATTCATGCTCACTGATGCGCTCTTCAACAGTATGTATTTAGTGAGTACAAGTTGCGCGGTATTCAAAGCAACGGCTTCAGCGCATGGATGACTTTGTCGCCAAGCTCAACTGTCGTGGCTTTGCCACCCAGGTCGGCTGTCCTCGTGCCAAAACCACCAATACTTTCATCATCGAGAACCTTGCGAACGGCAGCCTCAACAGCCTGAGCTTCCTTTTCGAGACCAAGAGAGTATCGCAGGAGCATCGCAGCGCTGAGGATGGTTCCAACAGGATTCGCGATTCCCTGGCCAGCGATATCTGGAGCAGAACCGTGAATCGGTTCATAGATGCCGGATGTGGGCTTGAACGATGGATCTGATGGCGATGCTGGTGCTCCCGCGAGGGATGCAGAAGGAAGTAAGCCGAGAGAACCAGGTATGACACTAGTTTCATCCGAAAGACTACAGACGATCATGATCAGGGTCAATAAAGGGAACAGCGCACATTCGTACGCACATATCGCCAAACATGTTTTCGGTGAGAATGACACCGTTCAACTTTTTGGGATTGGAAACGATGATCATTGCGGCAGCGTCGACCAAGTAATGGTCTAAGGTCAGCTGAGGGTATTCGTTCTTCAAGGTCTCGATCACGACTTTTCTCCAAAGTCTCGAGCTCGCGAGGACATTGGCTTTGTCGATTGAATGGATAGGGAGGGGCGGGTTTGCAGCCAGTGCAATCTGTGCTGCGACGCGTGTGATCCTCTGTACCTCTGGGACGCTGTATACCATGGTGTCGTACGCCGTGTCTCCGTCACCCTGCTCTTGGCGAGGGCCAAAGTACAGACCGCCGATGAGTTCGCGGATGACGATCATGTCAACACCCCTGGCGATCTCTGGCTTCAAAGGGGAGTAGTAGAGCAGGGAGTCGGATGCAAAGTTCGCAGGTCGGACGTTGGCGTATAGACCCAGCGCTTTGCGGATTTTAAGGAGGCCTTGCTCTGGACGAACCTTGGCCTCCGGACCCCATTTTGGACCGCCGACGGAACCTAGAAGGGTGGTGAGTTCTGTGGTGATCACCGTGTGCCGGATCGCTCACCCATCAGGATGGCGTCCGCCTCCTGGCAAGCCTTGAGAGTGGAAGGAGGCAGAGGATCGCCATGCTTGTCAATGGCACAACCTCCAAAGTCGTGTGTTTGGAGGATGAGCTTCGTCGTGGACGATGTTTCGGAAATGAGTTCTAATACTCGTGTGGCTTGATCGATAACACTGGGACCTTGAGCACGATCGATGGTCAGTACGAGCAGGTGCAGTGTTCGGGAGAGGAGGTCGCACCGATCCCATCACCAGGAAGTACGACGATGCGATATCTGGAGGCGCGATGAGCGGATATGGGCATGAATGGTTGGCTACATACTCTTTGGGTGCCATGATCACTGCAATCTCAAGTCAAGAGAATGATTAAGTCGGCCCGGGGGTCATTGGCTTTATCTGGAAGCGGAACTTCAAGTTACCCACACTACTATGTACTAACTGCAGATTAGATTTATCTTGGCCAACACCATGTCACAACGCTGTAAAAAACTGGTTTTAGATTCGGGCCCCCTGCTTTCTTTATCCCCGCTGCGGGGTTTGGCGGACACCTACCTCACCGTCCCGCAGGTGTTGGACGAGCTCAAGGACAAGCGAGCACGGGAACATTTTGAGCAGCTAGCGGTCTCTACAAGCGTCCAAGTCGACATCCGGAACCCTGATCCCACTTCAATCACTCAAGGTACCTTTCATGTACCCTGCTCGTCGTTGTATAATTCATCGGGTCGACAGTCATACAGTTTGCGAAAAAGACTGGCGACTATGCCGTTTTGTCCCACACGGATATATCTGTCCTCGCACTGACTCATACCCTTCAACTCGAAGAGAACGCACGCTTAGAAAAGCAAAAGCATGAGGTGAACCGACACTTTTATCGCCCTTTCTGGCACGCGCTCATCAAAGTTCACAGGCTGTCCCACCATTCTTTTCAGAGCCAGGTGTTTCCGCGGACGAGGATCATATTCCCGCGGTTTCACACACGAATCTAGAGTCGGTCGACTCGCCTCAGTCACCCCAGATCACCCCAGAGGCTCCCGAGAGCGAAGATGTCGACGATCTTAGCCGCGCGGCGGCCGTTTTATCAATAGACAGTCAACCAGACAGTCCAATTCACGAGAATGAGCCCCACGACGGGGAGATACAAAAATCAGGGTCTGATAGCGAATCTACTTTCGATCCGATTCCGGAAGAACCACTTTACGACGACCCTTCGACCGATGAAGCTGATGGGGAGGGAGAGTGGATAACTCTCGACAATGTTGCTTTGCACAAGTCTCGTGCTCTTGACCTCCTTCCTGCTTCGGGAGGTAGTTCGAAGAGGCGGCGTCGAGCAGCTGATGACGAGCCCGTTTTGGCAGGATGCATGACTGCAGACTTCGCCATGCAGAACGTCCTGCTTCAAATGGGGTTGACTTTGGTTGGCACTGAAGGCAAACGAATACGCAAGGTGAAAACATGGGTACTCAGGTGTCACGCTTGCTTCAAGTGAGCACATTTCAGACTTTTTCATTCGAACGTGCTGTTGATTTCCGTTAGAATATGCAAGGACAATTCAAAGCAATTTTGTCCTTCGTGCGGAAACCCGACGCTGATGAGAGCGTCAGTGACGCTTTCCTCTCCAGATGCAGCTGCAGACACGCCTGTCATGGAGGTACACCTCAAAAAGAACTTTCAGTACAAGTTACGCGGGACGAAATACTCGATACCCGCCCCTCAGCCAGGGTCTGCCAAGACAGGAACCAGGGAAGGCTTGATTCTTCGCGAAGATCAAGTGCAGTACATGCGAGCCAAAAAACGTGCAGACGGAAAAAGAGAACGCGAAGAACAGAGGATGCTCAAGGGTCTCGTCAAAGGTGGGGAGCGTGGTATTGCAGTGGGGAGCTGGACAGATCCAGACTGGATGCCGGGGATACTTAGCGGCTCGGCAAAAGGGAGATCAGAAAACAAAGACGGCATGCCACAGATCGGACATGGGAAGAAGAACCCGAACGAAAGGAAAAGACGCTAGTATACGAGTAGTAGACTCGTGGAATACAGAGACGATAGGCTCGATGTTCGTGGATCGTTGTGTTTCATGAACCCAGGCTGCGGTTCATGAACCGCCTCTTCTGGAAAGCCATCCACCACTTGCTCGGTCTCCCGCTGCCATCTGCATACAACCGTTCCACTAGTCGAGCAGCGAGTTCCTGACGGACCTGTGTCAAGTAGGTGCGGAGGTGATCTAATTGTGTTGTTAGTGGGTGGGTTAAGCGCGTACACCACGTCTCGTACCCGCGTCCGCCCGATTTCCTGGGGCAGCGTAGTGTGAGTTCAACGCAAAATTGGCATCGCCGGGGATTGGGAAGTTGTCCACAGAAAGAGTGTTCAACAGTTTGGATGCCTCTATTTGTGTCGGAACAGTTTTGGCGGTCCCGATCTTGGCCAGACAATCGGAAACGAAGAGTATCAGCACGATGAGAAGGCGATCAGCAGGCCCTTTAATCTCAAAGTTCCGAAAAAGAGAATTCGCTCGAAACAGATCCAACGTCTCGTCGACGATATCGGCTTGTTCTGGATCAGCTGAAAACGTATCTTAAGCTGGAGTTGAAGGTCTGATCGTCGAAGCGTACCAGCAGGTGCTGGGCCACGAATCTTGGTCTTGATAGGTAGGATGGACATGTTGCCCACTTGTCGGGCGTCGTCCACCTCGTTCATAGACGAATGATAAGCCTACGCACAAGCCCATGTTAACGTTTCCGTTGCTGCGGACGAAAGGACTGACCGGCATCGGTTCGTAGTAGGATTGTGGAGACTTGACTGGATCAAGACGAGCTGCCACAGCCACTCTGCCACAACCGGAAATGTACTAGCGCACGTCATTTATGTAAGTTGTGCCGAGTGGCAGCCTGGCTGAGGCGCAACCGTCGTTCTGCGATAGCAACGTTACATCCAACACCCAACAGCAAGGATGTTTCGTAGTCGGGATACAGAGGATGAACATTGCCATATGTTATCTCCCGAACGGAAGAAACCATCACCTGATACCCTCACAAGTGCGTCCGGACTCTGTGTTTCCCCGATGTGGAATTAAAGTTCTTTGCAGAGCTCATCAAGCGCCTGCGAGCGTTAACGCTGAAACTACTTCCTCTTGAAATTGATGTAAAGAGTATCAATGATCCTACAAGCAGCATCATCACGCCGCGGGTGATTCAGTGCTATATGGAAGCTGCTGGTGATTTCGGGGATGCTGTGGGTCCACCTCCCATTTCGTCGACAAACACGCCTCTATTTTGTTTCTTAGCTCCCGTATTGCCTCCTCCGAGCACATTCAGAGTTCATCCACGAAGCACGACGCAACCCTGCCGACCATGGAGAAAATCATGGTCGTGGTATGTGTTTCAAACATAATCGGGATTTACACGTTAATGATTGTTTAAGCTGCCGCTTGCGAGGCTCTCGCGCGCAGAATTGTGCACCAGACGCCATTGGACAAACACATTCTGATGATCACCAACCGGTATAGGTATAAGGAACGCGACGGCGATATCAGCGAGTCCTCCAGCGCCCTTGAGGTTGCTATCGACAATCACTGGTGCGTATCTCACTACCAGGCTCGAGCTCGCTTGTCATTCTATGTTTAGCTTGATCTTTCTATCGTCCAACGAGGTCCAAGATGGTCAGTGTCCTAGATCGAGTCCAGGTAAACGCTAAAACACTTTGCAGTCGTGACTACGCTCTGGAATGGTGTTCTTGTCCAGTCTATTGATGAAAATGACGATATTCAATGTAAGCCGGCCATAATGTCACCATTACTTGCTTTGAAATGCGTCTAGACATATCGTACCACAAGTCCCATCGCGAGTCCTTCTGGAATCATATAGACCCCTCCCGCATGTCAGTACCCTTGTAAGCATTTTTTATATTACTCCCAAAAGCCAAAAGTGGTCATGGTAGTATTGCAGGTATCAAAGCATCTTCCGGATCATTGTCTGGTTCGTTTTCTTGGGTATCTATTCACAAGCAGGTAGGATAATAGCCAACTGGCTCGCGCATCATTGATGTACTGGTCATATAGTCAGGGAGCCAGTCGAACGACTAAATGCGCTTCATTCGTCACTCGATCCCTGGGAGTATGCGCTTTACATCATGGCGCTTGCCTTCTGTCTCGAAGGTGATTTCGCGAGTGCTCGTAGTGAATGAATTACTGATTCTCATCATCCTGAAGATTTGCACAAAGTGTGTTTTTTCTTGTGTATCGAAATGTTATCTCACTAACCTAACAAAGTTGTATAAACTCATTCACTACGCATCCTGGCGATCATTCGGGTTCTGGACTGCCACCGCATTTATCACCAATACGTTGCTTTTGCTGGCGTTCATCTTTCGTATCATTGGCATGGAAGCATCAGAGAGCCAGGCTGGTGCTTATAGGCTGAAGAGTTTCCAGATTCTCAGCTTTGTGGCGCCTTTCATTTGGTAAGTTTGCTTTCCAGCTCTCGAACCGAATGTAAGACAACCTTCATTATCCAGGATGAGTAAGATTGCCACCTATGCCCCGTGACCCTCTGCTAATGAGTTCGCAGAACTAGTGACAATATTCGATGGCTTCCAGTGAGAATTGGAAACCCTACTGTATGATGATCTCACTCACTCGTTCATACTACAGGTACATGGGGACTATGCAAATTTGTGTAGCGCGAATGCTGCAGGAGTCTGGTATTTTCTTTGCGGTGCGCACGGTCTCAATTACTGTACGGATGGGACCTAAATATGGGTGTGCTAGCTACTATGCCTCTTAGGCGCTGGGTTCGTGCAGGCGATGTTTGCTTTGGACGCTGCGGATGGTGAAATTGAGGATACGTCAACCGTGAGTCATACTTTTTACCGGAACCATGAGCTGCAGACGTTGAGTTATTGTAGGTCATCAACATTCTGTTGCAAGGCCTTCTCCAGTATATTCCTTTGTCCATGCATGCGTCTTTTTCGCCTGATGCCTTTGCGTTAGATCTCCGAATTATGATAAATTTGCGGACAAGTCAGTCCAATACATTTTGAAGGAGAAGGCTGACTTAACTCACAGTCGTTCTGCATCAGGCCTGTGCTGTTGACGCTATATTATTTGTGAGCATCAAGCCTTTCCCATGTCTTATTCACTCACATACAATTTGCCAAGTTGGAATATTGTTGCGGTAGTGATTCTGTTGAACGTCTTGATTTCTCTATTCGCTTCTGCGTATGCCGAGGTAAATGTCGCCGTTCGTTAATATTGAATCTCGTCTGATTCTATGCCTGTCGCAGGTTATCGGCGATGCGGAAGCTGAATATATGACATTCTTTGCATCGAAAACAGTTGCAATGCTCCGAGCCCCAGATTCGTTTGCTTACCCTGCACCGTTTAACATTGTCGAGACGTTTCTTATAGCGCCCTTAGAGTGAGCTTAAGATGGATCCTGATGGCTAAAGTACTGATGGAATTCGCAGACTTTGTGGACTCAAGGACAAGCAATATGCCAAAGTAGGCAATGATCGTATCTTCCAATATCATATCTAACGCTGTCCTGGCTAGCTGAATCGAGTTGTCATGACTATCCTCTTCTTCATTCCGCTATCTGCCATTACCCTTTTCGAAACCTCGCCGATGCAGAAATCGTGGATGATGAACTGGCTCAATATTGGAGAAGATGAAATCGATATTGAGGATCCCGTGGTCATCGACCCTGTTGTCGAGGGGTCCGATGCAGAACACGATTTGCAGATCAGCAAAGTACCCTTCAA
Source organism: Leccinum sublutescens (assembly GCA_038091555.1). NCBI lineage: Eukaryota > Fungi > Basidiomycota > Agaricomycetes > Boletales > Boletaceae > Leccinum > Leccinum sublutescens. The sequence continues at coordinate 13,561 of JBBPOR010000747.1, forward strand.
TGAATTGGTCAGGATGCTCCCGAATACAACACAGGTATGTGCTCAATAACTTGTGTATTTCTACCTTTAATACCTACTTACATCAACTTCTGCTTTTAGTCAGCCCAAGGAACGATTTTGAAGGAGCTGGCAGATATGAAGGAGAGCATCCACGTCCTGTCGGAGCGGATCCATCAACTCCGGGGGCAGATGTGATGCGAATATGATGATGTCCAATTGTGAACGATTTCAAGACTTGGATTGGTCCATTGCTTTGGTATGTAGTAAAACAGCTTACCGACAAAGTGCGTAGGATACAATGAATGTTCTTTTTTCTCTCTCGATGAGCGAGTGAATGCCTCGTATCAGACAACAAGTAGCCTGAATTATTCATGCATTATCATCCTCGTTAAGAGTAGGCAAGCTCTTTAATTGGGTAAAGACATTCATAGCTTTCACAAAGTAGGGTCTGATTTCGTTGATCTCCATTGAGCATAGATTGGGCAACTAAGGAAACTCGACGATTAGCGTAGAAACACGGCGACGGTAAAAGAGGCGCACACTAAGCTCACTATGATCGATCTGACTTAGACCGTCTCGACTTTTTGATTGGCGTGCTTCACGTAAATCTTTCAGTAAAGACCTGATCTTCTCTGCGTTCTGTAAGTCGTCGGACGCCCTAGCGTAACGTGAGCAAGGCTGGTGATGACAAGGCAAACCAGGCTCAATAGCCTCTTACACGTCCAAAATAACCTTGGCGATCTCTGCGAAGCGGAATGGTAGACGACTGAATTCTGCCTCACTCGTCTCTTCCGACAGCCGGTCTTGCAAGAACTCTAAAACTAATCAATCAGAAAGAAAGAAGACAGACACTGAATGCATACCGACTGAGAGCCATTCAGGAGGAACAATATGACACTTTTTCTTCAACTTCAAGTTCACAGCCATCCAGAGCGGCATGCGAGACTTGTTTGGCGGGCGCAATGGCCCGTATGCACCCTGTACACCTTGTAAGTTAGAGCACAAGGAACAGTGGGTGTTCGTTCAACCGAAATGAAAGCGGTTTTCTCCATTGCGATCAGCGGAACTATGTCAACCAAGTGTTCCGATGCAATCAATTCTAGTTCAGGAGGGGTCACGGACACCCGTAGTGGTTGTGGAAGAGCCATACAAATTATCAAGTCTGATGGTGGCCCTGGGTAAGATCATGACACGTGATCAGTCACGACACGCGTCTGACATCGTTGATTGAATTCACATCGCATCGACTTCAACGATACCCACTTTGTCTCCACTCCATTGGAACATACTGTATACCCCCCACAACACAAGATTTATACCGGACGACGTGGACTGGTCAAGGAAATGCTCGGGACAAAGACAAAACAAGTCAATGCATATGGCCGGCGGGGTTCTCGCATCGTCAATGTATCAGATCGACGAGACCAGGAATCAGTAGACTCATCCTCGGACGTGGACATTCCACCACCACCACCACCTCGTTCTCTCAGGAGGGAAAACGCCATCATCATCTCACCAGCAAAGCCTCGGGTGGGACATCGCAGACTGAAAGGTTCAAGCCGCTCACCAAGGGGTTCGCCATTGGCCCCGAACAGATATGTGCAGCTGAAGACAACGCAGAACGCTGTTACGAAACGAGTGCCGTCCAAGCTGGACTCGAGCACTCCCGTTCGGCAGCCCCTTACCCCTCTCCGACCCAACGGAAGCTACTTGCCGCCATCTGGTGTCAAGGGTAAATCCAAGGCACCTAGCATCAGGCCCACGCGCACAAGCTTGAAGCCACGCGCTCAGATTGTCGCCGTCGATATCCTTCTCTTCGACGAGACCGGAAGTATGTTGACACAAGAGCGTCGTCTATCCCATACAGATATCCAGGCGAACCAGGTGTGCACTAAGACTGGAAAGGGTAAAAAGGTCCAAAAAACATTGCCATCTAGCCCTTCACCTATCGTTATCAGTGATGACAGTGATGTGGAAGTTATCCCCCCTATACCAGTCACCAAGCGACTGAATCGAAGACCTCGTGCCATCGTCATTTCATCCGATGAGTCCGAAGCAGATGATAAAGGCACTGTACGCGAGGATCCTCCTGTTCCTCCTGCAAAGTCACGCACGAGAACAAAGTCGCTCCGTGTCGAAGTGGTGATCCCTCACGTACCATCCCTAAAACCCAAGGTTTCCCGAAATCCTTCAAGTCTACCCCAACTTGCTCTGACCCCACCAAGGCCACCTTCGATACCAGTCGTTGCTCCAACTTTCCTTCCTCCCCCCATTCCTACTGCGAAACCAAGACAACTCACACCGATTCGTGGTAATTCTAGTCGTTCGATATTCCGTCGCCCGCCACCTACACCTTCAACCCCAACGGAGGCGGACCTTTCATTGGACCTTGCTCAACTAGATCTTTCTGATGCCACAGAAATTGACGACATACCATCCGTACAGCCGGGATACCTCGTGCCTCTTTTGGACGAATGCGCACAGACATCTCCCTACGAGTTCTCTGCATTCATTGAATCATTTCCGTTTGATCCTATCGTCCAGTCTTCTGCAGAAGACAATGACGCGAAGTTTCGCAAGATTGGAGAAGCATCGTACTCCGAGGTATTCGGCATCGGCGACGTGGTACTCAAAATCATCCCAGTTCGGTCTGAGGAGGAATCAATGTTCCCAGAAGCAGCTGAAATGCCGGCACCTAGTGACGCCAAAGATGTTTTGAAAGAAATCATTGTGACGAGGGAGATTGGAGATATTTGTGACGGATTCGTCAAACTTTTGAAAACATATGTGGTGAAGGGAAGATATCCGTCACTTCTCCTAGATCTGTGGGATGAATATAACCAGAGGAAAGGATCTGAAAGTATACGTCCGGGTAAGCTTTCAGAGCCGACTGGTAATCGACGTGTACTCACAAGTGTAGATTCGTTTGGGTTGACGCAGGTCTATGTCATCATCATACTTCCGAATGGAGGACCGGACTTGGAGTCATTTGCATTCAAAAATATTTCAAAGTCTGGCTGGCATCAAGCTTGTGGAATATTTTGGCAAGTCGCGAGGGCTCTTGAACAAGCTGAGCGCTTAGTTAATTTCGAGGTGAGTCAGCAAACTTTGAATTTTTAGGCTACGGTCAAGCTGACGAACTTGCGAAAGCACCGTGACTTGCATTGGGGCCAAATTCTTGTGAAGAATATCCCAGTTACAAAGTCAACTCCCAAATGTTCTGCTTCGCCGATATCTATGGATGATCCTCGCTTTGGCGTCCAGGTTACCATAATCGACTTGGGTTTATCCAGAATGGACGCCGCGGATGCCCAAGGTATCAAAACCTATTGGACGCCTTTCGATAGTGAAATATTTGAAGGGGAGGGTGAGTTATTGTCGTGATTTAATCACGCGACTGCTGACAGCCTGACACTCGTAGGAGATTACCAATATGATGTTTACAGGGCGATGAAGGATATTATCCGTGGCGCCTGGAAGTCCTACCACCCATTCACGAACATGATGGTAAGTGTCCGGGGTCTTTATGTTCCTGCATCCGTCGTATTCATTCTGATCGCAGTGGCTGCACTACTTGGTTACCAAATTACTGCGTGAAAAGCGTCTGAAGCCGCCAAGCGGCAGAAGGCAGGGTGGAGGAGATAACCAGGTGGCGTCACCGACAGGTTATAACGAAGGGGAGTGTTACGATTGCCTCGCGGAGATGGAAACGCTGCTGGGCAATTGCATTGCCTCAGCGAGGAAAGGACAGAAAGGTTGTCGGAAAACGGTTGTACCGTTGGATGGGCCCAAGTCTGCCAGTGATGTAATTGCTTATGGGGTGCGACGGGGCTGGGTGCGATGATTTTGTTGTATGTTGTACTTGTTTGTACGGTAGCCGTACTAGTTTGACAAGGACGGCCATAATGTGAAACTTACCCCAGATAGTATGACGAGATTGTCCCAAGCGGTCATCGATGTCATCGCTAGTCTCCCTGTCATCTCCAAACAACTCGGCGCAGGTTAAAAAAATTCCTCGGCACATTTTCTTCTTTCTGACTTGTTGTTGTACCTTCTGGTCAGAACATTGATATGTCTGGAAACTCGACAATGCAGATCAACCAGCAAGACATCCTCAGGCTTGATGGGTATCTCGAGCCATTTCTTCCGGCCATCGAGCGTCGCCACAGGCAATTCCAACAGTGGAAGGATGCCATCTTCGCGCACGAAGGAGGCTACGAAACGTTTACGAAGGGTTATGAGGTGATGGGCTTCACGGTGAAGGACGACGGTGCTGTGGTGTACCGAGAGTGGGCACCGAACGCTCGAGAGGCCAACTTGATCGGGGACTTCAGTTTGTCCATATCCTTCA
>JBBPOR010000748.1:0-17911 GCA_038091555.1 Leccinum sublutescens
CAAAGAGCCACTACCCAGGTTGCTTTGTTCAATGAGGTTTGGTCGAACGATGGTCTCAGATATGGTAAAATTGCTTCACTCGACAGCGGAGCTGTGGTTCGTGCCCGTTGAATGAATGCAAGCTGACAGGTGGACGTCTGGACATTCAATGGAACCTTTCACAGTGTATGTGATCCGTTTGTCTCTTTAAGGACTCCCTTTGATGAGGCACAATAACATTGACTTATCTCCATTCCACTCCCACATTCATGGCACAGGGCTGGTAACCACACCCTCACAACTGGTTTTGGAACCCACTGCCGCGTGGACGCAGTGGTCCGAACTAGAAAAAGGAACTTGATTTCATTTTTGTACCCTTGCCCTCGCTTCAACGCTCTGTTCTGCGAACAGCTCCATTCCTTACACCGACGACACGCCTTGCCATGCACGCTCTTTTCCTTAGCCTTTTAGCCGTTATTCCAATGGGAGCCCTGGCTGGTGCTCATAAACCCGTATCGAGATCTCGCCACCGTGATGTTGCCCGTCGGGCCAACTCTGGCAATAAGACATATACCATCCAAGACTTTTATCAAGCTGAAGATTTCTTCAAGTATGTGTTTGCTGTGCCTCATTCACCCGTTCTCTGACACGTCACTCTCTCTAGTGAATGGACCTTCTTTAACAGCCCAGACCCCACGAGTGGCAATGTGAATTACCTGAGTATGCAGAGCGCAACAGCTCAAGGGCTGGCATACGTGGACGATTGCGATAATTCTACCGTCCTTGCCGTCGACTCTACAAGTAATGTCCCTGCTGGCGGAAACCGCAATTCGTGAGACCTCGCCGCGTTTCCTGCACTACGTGTCGATTAATTTATCGGATATCGATAGTGTCCGCATCACGTCAAAGAATACCTACGATGGGGGACTGTTTATTGTGGATGCCGCTGCCATGCCAGTTGGCTGCGGCACGTGGCCCAGTATTTGGGTTTGTAGTTTTGCTTGATTTGGACTACTGTCGCATTGATTTTCTGTCGACCGCAGAGCACTGGACCAAACTGGCCAACGGCTGGAGAGATCGATATCATAGAGGGTGTCAACAATCAGGCTACGAATCAAATGACTCTGCACAGCGGAACGTCGAAAGCCTGCACGCTTAGCAAAGAGCCCAGTACAAACAACGCGTTCTCGGGCAACGCTGTCAGCACGAATTGCTACAGTTCAGTCACTGCCGATGGAGGGTGCGGCATCTCGGACCCTAACCCTACCTCGTTTGGTTATGGGTTCAATGGTGCTGGCGGGGGTGTATTTGCGCTCCTGTGGGATGCGACAACTGGGATGTCGATCTGGCACTTTACTCGCGCTAACATCCCTAAGGATATCACCAACAAAGCGCCCACACCAGCAAACTGGGGTACGCCAGCTGGATTCTGGAGCTCGCAGACATGCGACATTGCCTCAAATTTCTACCAACATTCGCTAATCATTGATACCACTGTCTGTGGTAACTGGGCTGGGTCGGCATTTGGCCAATCTGGCTGCCCTGGAACGTGTTCTGAGATGGTTGCGAACGCGACCAACTTTGCTAGTGAGTTGATCTTTGTGGGCTCCATCTTGCTGATTTTGACGCTGTGTTTCAGATGCCAAGTGGGTTATCAACTACATTGCTGTGTACCAATAAAACTCCGTATTGCTCGCATAGTCAAGGCATTGCTTTCGTCGTTATAGATCCTTTAATTGGATCGCTCTTTAATATTTATTTACGCTCCTTGTTCAGTGTTCAAGGTCGAGATTCGTTCTACATGTATTTAATGTATTTTGTTTTCGCTGAGATCGAAAATGATGATGAGAAAAAGGAGAGAAATTCCCACCGACCATTCCTTTGCTCAGTTCCACCAAAGTGCCCGATGGATTCTCAGCCGCCGCCTGACCCAGCACCGATCCCGGTTTCCGACATCATAACGACGGCATGGCCGAGAAGAGCTGTTAAGGTTTGCCGAGAGTCCCCCTGACGATATCTTAGCGCCAACTCACCTTCCCTTCCTTGCCGATCTCCAGGCCTGTGCGAGCTGCAGGTATGTCATATTTCGCCAAAGGCATCTCCCTTCGGCCTTAACCCCCCTGGCCACGCCAGACGCGATAAGATCCGCTGCGACGGTGCAAAGTAGGCAGCCTGCGCGTTGTACGAACCATCTTATAATTGAGTTTCTCTTTCCGTTGTTCCTTATCGCTAGGCCCTGTGGCGCATGCGTCAAGAAGGGTTACACCATCGATCAGTGCATCGATGGGTGCGAGAGCTGTCGCAAAGCGCGCGTTCGCTGTGAAGGCGGCAAACCGTGTCAGCGATGCCGCGAACTGGTGCAAGAGTGTGTGGAGGAGCAGGTTGTGACGGGTACGCGGTCCGATGTCGCCCCGCCCGTGTTCGTCCTTCGGAACCGCCAGAAGAGCGAGCGCGCCAAGTTGGCTTGTCAGAACTGTCGGCGGGATAACAAGAAGGTGCGTGTGTGTTCGTTTGCCCTTTGGGTGCTTGGTTTGCTGGATCGATAGGGGTCTATCAGTGCGACGATCAACGGCCGTGTTCGCGATGTGTTGCGCGGAACGAAGAGTGTATTCATGTCGGACGTGGACCGAAGCTCGTCAAGCTGCGATGTGAAGGGTGCCGACAGGAGAATCGCAAATGTGAGGACGCACGGCCGTGCAAGCAATGCACCGACCAAGGCAAGGAATGTGTGAGCGTCCAGAGGAAGGGAAGGGGTCATGGATCGCGAGTGAAAGCAGTGAGTATATATCGTCACGCTGCCTTGCCATCGGACGTAAAATTTCTGTAGGCGTGCGCGACATGCAGGTGAGGATTTCGATGACAGCCTGATCGAGGTCGTCTCATCCAGATTTAGACGCGATAAAGTTCGCTGTGATGGTGTGAGGTAACGTAGTTGTCACCCCGATCGCACGTCATCATTTGATAATCTTTGCTGCGTGCAGGCCATGCACCACCTGCTCCCGGAAAGGGTACCGGTGCGTCGATCGTGTGTGCTCTACATGCATACAACAGGGGCTCGATGGCGAATGCCCTCATCGATCTATTGGGCAAGAGGATAGCACTTCCGACGGGGACGGTCCAGGAGGCCGCACCAGTCAGCCGACTTCCACGGAATCGACCAACAGCGCCCCTCATCCTTTCATCCCTCCGCTGTCGCTACCCATCCCTTCGCAGGCCGGGATAACATCAGGAATGTTTCCCTCTCGTCTGTACGGACCGTCTCCGTACCACATACTTGCAGTACAGCATGCCAGTCAGGGTCCTGGTGAGGGCTCGTCATCGGGGTACCCACGCGCCCCATATTACCCGGTTATCGATCCTCAGATCGATGTTCCACAGCCCAATATTTCATCTGAGCGATATGATCCATCTTCCGCACCGAGCAGTGCCGCTGGGAGTTCCTCGTAAGTAGGAATCTGATCCACATCCCGGTTGGTTGTATACGATAGATTGTGGACGTTTCGATTTGACCAGTGTGGAGATGGAGATGTTGTATTTTGCCAGTGTACCGTTACGTGTAGAGATAAGAAGTTTGGCTGTATTTGGACACACAATGGCTCTAGTTAGGATGTGGACATTTGTGGACATTGGTTATTTAACGGTCCACAACGGACAGGATTCAAGTCCTCGTCCTCGGACCCCCTGTACATTCCCCTTTTCTTCCTGACCCCATACACTCGTTATCATGAGCGATCGCGCACCATCACCGGCGCCCGCAGACGTCTCCACGACACAGTGAGTATCTACCACGCGGATAGCTTCTCGATCCGAATACACCACTAGACAGGAACCCTCAAAACCAGACGCCGAAATCCAAGTGGAAGAGGTTGAAATGATACCTTTGCCGTCCCCGACAGCTAGCGTCCCAGCAAAAGAAGATAAATCGTCGTCACCTTTGCAGTCCCGCACAGGTAGTATCAAGGCGGAAGAATCCCCCGTATCCATTTCCCCACCTCTCATCCGGAGGAATAGGGCAGAGCGAGAGCGAAGAACGATCTTAGAGAATGATCCGCAGGCGGAGCAGGTGGAGCCCTGGAAAGTTCTGTGCCGATGTTGTAAGAAATGGATCAAACTCTCGTCGTCCAGCACCTATGCCATCTCCAACTGGTCTTGTCATAAATTGCGATGCGGAGAAAATTCATTGTCAAGCCGGGCACCCCGCCGCGCGCCCTCCAAGCCTACCTGTGAACCCTCGAGCCGCGTCGCCACTGCAGAACGCAGGATTGTCTTGTTGAACGATCCCCAGGTGAGGGAATGCTCTCCAAGACATATTCTGTGTGGAACCTGCAGAACGGTGGTGGTATTGAATGGAGAGGTGGACTACAACTTGGTTTCGTGGAGCGCGCACAAGGAGAAATGTATACCGTCAGTCGTTCGGACGAGTCGTGCGGTTGATCAGAGAGCGCTAACTTTTTGAGTACAGAAAAACCCCTGCACCGATCACCACACACGAACGCGCCTCGCGTAGAGCACACGTGCCATTCCCCACACCCTCCACATCGAGTACGGATTCGTATGTTTCTCTAGGTGGATCACGACGATCGCCCCCTACGCCCACGGGCTCTGGCTTGGACTTGAACGCCCCAAAAGCGACCGTGACTTTCGAAAGCCCGCCCGCTGCTGCAGTGAAGGCTGGAGTGAAGCGGGGTCGCGAGGAAGAGGTAGAAGAAGAAGAAGAAGTGGAAGAAGACGCGCGCCCGAAGAACCGGCCGCGGAAGGAGACATACGAACCACCAGAAGAAGATGCACCGAATGTGTTCGGGTTGTTCCTTCTACCATTCCAAAATCTTACTCGCGGGTTCCGAGAAGGCGTAGGTTTTACTTGAAAACTGTTGTTGTCATATTTCAATGTGCATAGTACTTATATCTGCCTGACCGATTGCGTGCGGTATGATGCGGGGTTCGGGAAATTCCGAGTGAACGACACCTGCTCGTTGTTCCGCGCGTTTTTCGACTCTTCTAAACATATCGGGGGAGTTCTTTCTCCCTCTCCTCCTCCTCCCCCCTCAGCCCCACACCCACCCGGAACCGTGTACTTGCTAGCATGTGGGCTATTTCTTGGACATAAGCCCTCCGTCCGACGCTCATCGGCGATGCTCTCTAGGGGGTCTCCGAACAAAGACTCTGTCATGAAATTCCTCACAGCGTACGTACCACCCCGCCTTTTGTTCCCCCCCGCACACTAACCCATAACCACAGCGGTGCGGAAGCACCGCCCAGAACCGCCGCTGAACTTGCCCGAGAGAAGAAGCTGCGCGCCGACCCCATGGCGGAAGTACACGGTCCGCTTTTCGTCACCTGCAAGCGATGTAGTAGCCGCATCAAGCTTTCCCCCAAAAGCTCATACGACCCATTTCACTGGATGAAACACAGAGAGCGCTGCCTCCGCAAGCCGGTCGGCGTAGCGCGCGCCGCCCGTCGAGCCCCCAAAGATATCGTAAGTGCACGCCCGTGAACCCCCAAGCGGCGGCTAATTCGGCTCGTTACATACACAAGTATACGTCACAGGCCAAGAAATCGCCCGCTTCGTCCTCCAATACGGACGGAGACAATGCGACCCCGCCACCGCTTACGCCCGACGACGATCGTCCTACCGCTCCCGTCCCCGACGTCTTTGGCAGAGACCGATCGCTCTCTCCGAACATCGACGACCTCGATCTGCCGACCAAGTCTGCCACCCCCGCTTCCACTGTTGTACGTGACCTCGACTCTGCGTTTCTCGATTACCTGAATCGCTCTCAACGTCCTCCTTTACCGAAGCATGACCTTCCCCTCGTCGACCGCTGGCAAAATTGGAACTGGTCCGAGCTCAGACCGCCCATGTGGATAGCACACCACGATTATTGTGGCAACTTTGCCTGCAACGACCAAGCGGACTTTGACGACGATTCCCCCGCTGACACCACATAAATCCATTATCTCGACACCCCCCGGCGCACTCTCCGTTCAGACACACGCAATTAAGACGCTCCCTCGTTATCGCCATGAAATTACCTTATCCCCACCACCTCCCATCTCTAGGTGCTATATCTTTTCCGCTTGCTCTGTCGCTGCTCGTTTGCATTCGTACTACTCTACTGCACGCATTACTATCACATATACTCGGCATCTCTCCAACTATTTACCCATTGGCAGCATTCCCCCCCTTGTAGTCATCTTTGCACATCTTCAATTTACCTAGTTTCGCATCAAATCTACTCATGGCTTGTATATACCAGCAGGATCGTTTTCTTGTCGTTTTCTCTTATGTTCGCTCGGACACGAGCAATAATCTATACACACTATGGCATGTTTCTATTACCGATAGCGCTATCTTCGATTACAAGTACCCTTTCCGCTATGTTTCGTTGTCCGTCGGAGGATTATGTATCCCATCATTTAGCAGGCTGACGACGACCGGGTCGGTGCTGGCGCGACTGCCCCTGGGGTACAGGCGATGAGCGCGGTGCCGGGAGGAAAGAAGAAAAAAAAAAGTACAGCACGGCACTGACAACCTCGCGCATCACGCGCGACGTAGCGATCTCTATCTTGTCGATCCCTACGAGTCCGTCCGCGCGCGTCGGACCGACGTTGAGAAGCAGTACCGACTTCCCGAGTTCGAGCGCATGTTTGACCAACCTGTGGGGGCGAGTTAGTTTCCACGAATGGTGCGATGCGATCTTGCTCACCGGTAAGCTGAAAAGGTTGCAACGGTAGTTCCGATGAGGAATAGTTTGTCCGACCGTTCGACGTCGCGGAATCTGTGCGCGCAAAGGAGAGACCAACGTCGGTCTCTGTGGCACAGAAAAAGAGGCAAGAAGACGCTTACGAGCGTTCTTTGATAGTCTGGGGTATCGACTCGCCAAAGAAAATCAGGTCTGGTTTGTGCTTCGAGCGAAGCGTTAGGCGCCGATCGGCGCGGAAGTGTGGAGCCCACGTACGTTCGTGTTGCGTTGGCCCTGTGCCAGACATTCTGGGCATTCCGGAACGACAAAGTCGTCGTACGACATGCCTTGGATGTCGACCTATAGGGTCGTCGCGTGAGCACGATATCATGGGGGGAAATCGGTTTTGTGATGACGGACGTCACCGTCTGGATTTGTTCGGTGCTTCGTGCCGGTCGCTTCGAGCTTGTCGACGAAAGCCTTCCACTTGGGGTTGCTGGCGGACAAGCGGTCCTGGAATGCGTCTCTGCTGACGACATGGCCGAATCGACAATGTACCCTCTGTCGTACGTCGATCAGAAATAACCAAAGTGTGCGGTTAGAAAAGCCTGAGGGGGCGAAACTGACATGCAGCGTCCCATGGAGTTCGAGAATGTGTTGGTCGATGCGCGCGTCGTTCCAGAGGTGTGCGATGGCTTTGCGGTGAAGACCGTCGACGTTCTGCGTGACGGTCTTGTGGATGCGGCCGGCGTGCTGGAGAGCGGCGAGTGCGTAGTGGGTCGTGTTCGGTCGTGCGTCTCGGACGGGCGGATAGCCGAGGTATGAACGGAACCTGTGGTGACAAGGAGGAGGCGCCGTCTGCTACGGAGCATATGCGTGGTCAGACGGCGGCGTGTCAGGACGCACCAGTAACGTTGCCTGGACGGACATGAGACGGCGTCAGGACGGAGGAATGAGAATACGTGCCTGTATGCTTGTCCGCTAGGATCGTCTGCGACGAGTTCGTGGTACTATCGAGAGTTTCATAGTTCAGAACCGCCGCTAGTTGGTTGGAAGCCCACGTACGAAGATGGGCCTTGAGGAATGAGGGAACGTGCACGACGGAGGGTGAAATGGAGGAACGTACTTGTAGTTGGGGTTCATGTATCGCCCGTCTTTCCCCCTGTACGCTCTGATGCCAGAGTCGACGCTGACGCCGGCGCCGGTCAGAAGGGTGATTTTTCCCGAGGCGAGAAAGGATGCGATGCGCTCGACCGCTGCTGCAGGTGAGACGTTGTTGGTCGGCGAGGACGAGAGGACATGAGGGATGGTCGGGACAGTCACTCTCATTATAGTAGTAGCGCTCAGCCAAGATGAACGTCCCCGCTGCGTTGCAGACGCCAGGATTTGCCCACTACGCCGTCGCCTGGTCCCCGTTCCACAACACCCGCATCGCCCTCGCATCCGCCGCCAATTTCGGTCTCGTCGGCAACGGTCGTCTCAACCTCCTCTCGATCGTCCCAGGACCGGGCGGTGCAAGCGGAATCAACCTCGACAAGTAGTCAGTATCCGCCCTTCCCTTCCTCGCCCGTTGCTCAGTATAATCAGCTACGAATCACAGGACGCGCTCTATGACATCGCTTGGTCAGAGATACATGAAAATCACGTCGTGGCAGGTTCAGGGGACGGCTCGATCAAGTTGTGGGACGTCATGCTGAACGTGAGTTTTGTCTTCCCCCCCGGCAAGGCTGATGACGAGGTCCCCGCTGCCAGGACTTTCCGATTCGTTCTTGGCATGAACACGCAAAGGAAGTCTTTTCCGTGGACTGGTCCAATATCAAAAAGGACACCTTCCTCTCCTCGTCTTGGGATGGGAACGTCAAACTCGTAAGTGGCCTGTCGCTCACCACCCTTCCTCTGCTCATGCTCAGTGTATGTGCCAAGTGGACGCCCGAGCGGCCTCGCTCAGTGACAACCCTGAAAGCGCACCTATCATGCGTGTATCAAGCACTTTTCTCACCACATCAGCCGGACCTCGTCGCTACGTGCTCGACCGACGGTACGGTCAAAATATTCGATTTGCGAACACCAGCCTACGCATCTGGTCCCGCCTCCAACGCTTTCACTGACCCCGTCTCGGCCGCCGTCCTCACTGTCCCAGCCTCGGGTACAGAGCTCCTCTCCATAGATTGGAACAAGTACCGTCCCTTTGTGATCGCGAGTGCAGGGGTCGACAAGGTAGTCAAGGTCTGGGACTGTCGCATGGCGAGCACCTCCCCTTCGACCAGCCAGTCTGTCGGCGGCGTGTGCGAGATACAGTTGCCCGGTCACGAATACGCCGTTCGAAAGGTTCAGTGGAGTCCTCATCGGCCGGATATCCTGGCGACGGCGAGCTATGATATGACTTGTCGGATGTACGTGTCGTGTGGTGCGATATTCTATTTACGGATACATCTAACGTATCTCTTTGTGATGTAGTTGGAACACGAGTCCCGCCCCGGGAGGATCGAACCTGCTGTATGTCCACGATCCCCATACCGAGTTTGTGGCTGGGTGTGGTTGGTCGTTGTATGACGAGGGCTTGTTGGCGAGCTGTGGATGGGACGGTCGACTGAACGTCTTTCGGGCATGACACGAGCGGATACTCTGCGTGTAATCTTCCAAGCGTCCGAGCTGCAGGCTCATTTACTGACAGGGGCTAAAGTCCATTTCCATATGTTTACCGACCTCTCTAGATATAAATATCTACTTGCAAGATGTCGATGCAGTATTCGGAGCGTGCGATGCCGTGACATTCGAAGACGACCCTGAAGAAATTCTCTTCTCGTCCCTCCAGAGCCTCTACGACTTCAAATCGGTCACCTTCTCCAACGTACACCGTCAAACCCGGGCGCGTCTCACATCCGCTGAAACAGATCCATGTCATCACCCCTGACACAGACTCCTCCAACTGGTCGCTACACGCTTCCTCCATCTGGGTGTCGTCCCTCTTCATCGCGGACCATCTCGAGGAGCTACACATCGAAGCGATGTCCCGCATCGGTCGTGCGTATCCTCGAACTGGGCGCCTGCACCGGGCCGCCTTCCATCGATCCTCCTCGCTAGCATGTACCCAAACACCATGTCCGTCACCGCCAGCGACTACCCCAACGACCACCTCATCCGCACCCTGTGGCAACAATGTCCGCCGAAATGCACTCCTGCCGCGCGGTGCCTTTACGCATGGGGAACGGACGTTGAGACGTTCAATGATGCACTGTCCGAACGGGAGAGATCCAGGCGAAGACGATGACGACAATGATGCCCCGATTCGACGTCGTACTTGCGGCCGACACGCTGTGGAACCCAGAGTTGCATACGCCGTTCGTGGAGACGTTATGCAGGTGTCTCAGGCGCGCATTTAAGTAATCGCGGGGCTGTACATGGGAAAATACACCATCCAGTCGCTTATGCTGGAGAGCAGCGTGACTGAAAGGGAAGTCGGCGGGACGCAACATAGGTTCTGGGACGTATCTCGTGCGGAATGTCGAGGATGAGCAGGAGAGGCGGAAGTGGGTCGTGTGTATCATTCTAAAGTGGGCTGACGGGGCGGGGGATGCGTCGAAACTAGTACCACAATGGTCCACTCGAATGCCTAGCTTTGGAATCTAAGAATGTCCATAATCGTCGTTCCCCCTCCTCATCCAGTTTACATTACGACGCGTCTCGAGTATAATAGAATGATAGAGTCCCTCATGCATTCCCTCGTACTTCCTGTCCAAAAGTCAGGATACGGATCTGACACTGTCCTTCGCGTTCCTTGAGCCCGTGGTGAGCAATCAAAGACTAGAATCGAGGACGAGGACGTACATCATACAGCACGAGACTATCCTCGGTCGTGTCCATCCAAGTCATGTTGATAGCATCCACGGTACTCGTCCTAACGTACCGGGAACCTCGGTGCACAAAAACGGTACTCAGCGCCGTCAAGTTATCCCGCCATCTCCACGGCGGGTCCGTGTGCGAGAGCGACCACAAGAATTTGGCCGTCGAAGGATTCAGATCCAGGACGTGCACCCGGCTCGTCGGGTCTCTGGAATCCTTTAGGTTCTCGAAGAACGTGAGACGCCGGCCGCACAACTGGACCGCGTCCGCGCGGTCGGGGAGATTGAGCACCATACAGTGATGCTGCCAGTCTTCCCAACGCACGACGTCGAACCTCTCTTCCACGAGCGCCAGCTTGGATTCCTCGAATACGATGACGACCTTGCGAGAACAGCCGCTCGGGATGCAGTGCGGCTGAAACTCCAAGAGGACCGCGATCATGCGGCAGGAAGGATCGCTGTCAAACAGGGTCCCGGGAAGTGGGGTCGAGTTCAAAGAGTGGTTGGGACAGAGTTGGACGAATGAGACGCCGCTCCAGGCCTCTGCGAATTCGAACGATCTCGGGCCCAGAAAGTCATTGGCCCTGTGGATCTCCTGGATGGTGATCTGAGGGGGACGTTTGCCCTTCTCGCTCGCGTAGAGGCCATCTGATCGCCTTTCCCATGTCGTGCTGTCGTCAGACTCGTCGTCATCTGGATGAGAGGCGATGACGAGACGAGATTCGTCGATGAAATCAAAGGAGAGGAGGTCGCCCGTGAACTAAGCGAACGGACGGTGGGACATCATGTCAAACGTGGTTAGGCCTGCATGGGATAAGAACACTCACGGTGCGAATGGGGCTGCCGCCACGACACCAATCGAAGACGACCAGCTCCGTCGTCCCTTCTCCCGTCTCCAGCTCTAGGCGAATGGACGCGGCGACGAGGCTCCCGCAGATTTGTACTCGCTCGATCGTGAGCCGTTGACCGGGCGGGAAGTCCCCCCACCAATCCGTCTGGAAGCTGAGCCTTGGTTGGGCAGCTCGCGAGTGGTCTTGGCAGACGTGAAGATTACGAATGTGTAGAATAACAGTTATAGCGGAGCTCCTGTTGAAACGATGGGGTCAGTCGGAACGGGAAGAGACGGGATGCATGAACGACTCGCTGTTGCGGGGGGAAGAAGAGCTGCGAGAGGACCATCAACTCTTGCGAGGCGTCGATGGCGACCTTTCGTATCTCGAAAGGGACATTATGTTGATAATAAGGTAGTCTAGACTTGGGGGCCATCCTGAAGGAACGCAGCTGATACACGTGCAATATCCACTCGAAACCGTTATTAAGGGGGCTCTGGCTAGCATGAAACAGGTAATTCCCAGAAACGCCCATGATCGTAGGCGGGGTGATGCAAAGCTTGTCCTCGGCGCTCGGACTTAAGGTCGGCCATCCTCGTTTATAACCAAGAAGGGAGCGAAGCCGGTTCCTTGGGGCATAGCCTCCCAAAGGACCGTCTCGCATACCGCAGACGGCAAGTTGATAATGATATTGAAGAGTCGTCGAGTTTGAAACGATGGAACGGATGGCTCCCGAAGCCTGGGCAACAAGACGCCGTGGGGGTCAATCGACTGTGTCGAGCTCAGCGGGGGAAAGAAGACATACCGAACAGAAATGTAATAAAGATAAAGGATCCAGCTCCTCTAAGATAATTAGTATGATGTCGCCCGTGAGCGAAAAGAATGACATGACCAGCACGCCGACACAGAGTGGTAAGGTCGAATCACCGCTCGCGTTACGAATTTATATGTCGGGCACCCGCCAAGGTTGTCAGTGACGCCATCCGAACCGCAAAGACAAAAGCGTCGGGCCCGCCTCACATCGCCGTCGACAATCTTGGGGACTAAGCGGAGAACTGTCGGGAACACTTCAAACTTCACGAGAACGTTCATGTACACGACACGGATGTGGAACGCCAAAGTGGGCTCGGATGAAGTGAACCACGCCTTCGGAACTGGATTACCTCGCGGGTGAAGACAATAATGACATAAAGAGCGGCACCGAGAAGGTCTTTTTGTCGTTTCGCCATGTCAACGAGTTTCCTGTGAATAGATTTCAGCCAGAAGTCGTTCAAGCGACAATAAGGTCGGCCAATTTGGGAAGGTGGCGGCTGCGCGCAACTGTGTGCCAACGGCAAGGAAGATTGATTCTGAGTTTTTTAATTTATGGTGGGATCGTACGTTGATACGTTCGGTGAGTGTTAGCTTACTTGTCAGGGACTCATCGGATCTGCCGCAACTGCAATATCCGACATTTCGGGAGTAATTCGACAGTGAGCAGCAGTACGTTGCAAATTGATCTGCACTGCCACGGGAAGCCACAATCCATATGCTTACCAATCCAGTACACATATCCCCCACATCCCATGTCATCCGCGTTGCCTTCAACGTGAAACGAACTAGAGCCCCATGGTCTGCAGAAAGTGTGAATCTGTAAGTCTTGATGCCGACATGCGCTCAGAGTCCACTAATCAACTGATGTGACCGCGACAGAAACTCTCGAAAATAGCAGCTCCAGACCCGTTCACCTCCACGTCCACCAGCATCAAGGAGGGGGGGAGGAAAATTGGGGAGAACAAGCTTCTTACGCGGCCAGGAAGTAAGAAGAACAGGTTTCAGGTGTGTTTTTGTGTTTTTCGTAGTTACTCTCGGTTATTGATATCTTCGTCTATTAAGCCTTATCAAGGGAAATGCAAGGACTGTAAGCAGCCGGTAACACAGAACAGGGCCAAATATTGCCATGGTACGACTGTTTTTTGTGTTCCCAAGAATGTCCCTGACTGCTCGCTTCAGGTTGTGCTTACAGAAAGGGTCTCTGTTCAATATGTGGAAAGGCTATCCTTGACACAACCGGATACGCCATGTCTAGCAAGTAGCTTATCCTGTTCATTCGATACCCTCTCTGTAGCATACACACTTTGTCTTGATGTATTCAGAACAGTGTGCGTTCGGAGCTCACACATGAATACACTAGTCTCCGATTGCACTGTGGTCCGTTGAAGGACCGTATAATATAAAACAAGGTATCATATCCTATGGTTAGATGAAACATATATATAAAGATCCTAGTTAGCCATTACTTTCTTCTTTGTCCTTTGCTCGTAGATCTCAACGTCGATGGTATCCAGTGTCAAAAAGTCCCAAATCTTGACAAGTTTGTCTTGTCCGTACCGCCTCAACCGACCAACTGCCTGCGTCTCACAAGCGTCGTAAATCTCCTGGCTTGGCGCGAGAAGTGGCGAAAGGAATATGGCGTGGTTGGCCGAAGTGAGGTTCGCACCGCTAGCGCTTTCGTCCATCACGTTCAGGAGGAGCACCCGTTCATCGCTGTCGTTCTGGTATTTCTCAAGGTTCTTGCTCTTTTGCGACGCAGAGCCACGTATTTCAAGGAATTTAATCTTGTGCACTTTGAGCGCGTTGGCAACCTTGGCCATCAGGTCCGGAAACTGAACAAATATGAGGATACGTTCCTTCTTGGGAACCGTGTTTCTGCAATCTGTGAGGCAGTGTCAAAGCGGACGATGCAGGAACGTTACATACCTGATCAAGTCGATGACCATTTCCAGTTTCTTGCCGAAATGTCTGCCCTGCCCATCGCGAGCTTCATCATCGACTCCTAGGGTCTCGCCCTTGACAATGTTCAGAACCCTCGCAGCAGCCGTGCAGCTTCCAGAGGCTGCGTAGACACATTCCTCACGATCCGCGCTCTGTCTGACGCACGTCATACAGCCTGTGTGCCCGCAAGACGAGAGGACGGCGACCTCGTCCATCGGAACTTCGTCTCTGCCACATCCAGGGCACGAGATCTTTGGAGGCGTATCTCGTTGCTTCTGCAGGTCGCGGACCACTGTGAAATACCGACGGGAACGTACTCGCCCCACAAGCTCCTTGGTCAACTTGCGGAAATTATGAGTCTTCTCCCTGAGTCCCCAGATGAGATCCTTGGTCTTGTTTGACAAGTTCTCTTCCTTCCCTTTCTTGTTCTTCCAGTGATTGGCCGGCAAGACGGGGACCTCAGCTTGGTCCAGAAGGGCTATCATCATCTCCGTCGCTTCGTGATCCCCAACACCTTCCAGGCGAGTCACACGAGCATATTCCTGGAACATCGATTCCTCGGTAACCTTGCCGATTTCCTTTTCGCGCCGGACACCTTCTTTCAATTCTCCAAGAAGCTCGTCCTTGCAGTCATCCAGTTGCTTCGTACGATCCTTGACGATAATCTCGCAGGCTTTCATAGCATTCTCTTTCGAGTTGTCCTCGGATGTATCCAAGTCGAAATGTGAACAACGTTTCAGAAGCGCTTCCTCGGCGGTCCTGGAAGTGAAAGATAAGCTATGTTCGAGCACTTAATTGTTAAGACGTACTTGCTATCACCAAGTGCATTGTTCAAGCGCTTCTCTCGATCACTCTCCGTCTTCTTCGTCCGCTTTATGGTCATGTCCAGCGCACGCAAGTGATGTTCCAACTCCAGATAGATGGCGCGTTCCGCAGCGGGGAGTATTACTCTTTGTACGTTGTACGAGCATGGAATCTCATCGATCTCGGCTATATTCTACCACGATACTTTAGCAATAGACATACTGGAGCTGGACAAAAGCCCACGAACCTGACGAACGAAGGTGTCCAAGAAGACTTGACCGATGTGGTGACGGTGGGCGTGCCATTCTTGGGTATGGACCTCACGGAAGGAGTGGAAAGCCTCCACCTCTGGAGACGACCGTTAGTTAATTAATCTAATGACTTATACATGTCTAGAACGCACGTGTCTGTTCCCTGATACGCTTCTTGATCATAGCCGACCGCCCTTCGCTGTCATCGTCAATACCCAAGTGGAGGTTCAAGTGCGCCGCGATGGTCTTGACAGCACCAAAGTCGTGGATAGGCGGCGTGCCAGACAGCACCCAGCGACGGTCAGCCGTGAGCTTCGTGACCATGGAGTGTACCTTTCCGCTCAAATAAGTATATTCGTCCACGACGACACGAGCAAAGTGGAAGATCTCGAGAGGAGGGGATTTCATCTGCGTCCAGTCCCTCTTGACACCGACGCTGTCGAGGCGCCAAGGATCAGTGTCTTCTCGGCGTTTCTGTTTCTTCGCTGGTGCCTCCTTGGATCCCGTCGCCTTCCTCTTTTTCCCCGCCGATTTTTCAGAGGAGGGAGAAGAGGGAGGCTCGTCGACGTCCATACTGTCGTCCTCGGACTTGGACGAGCTTGCGCTAGCCTTGCCTTTGCCTTTGCTCCCTGTCGCCTTCGAAGCAGACTTCCGTTTCGGTGGTTTCACTTCTTCCTCGTCATCGTCGGATACCTCAACTACCGAGTGCTCTTCTGACGACGAAGGTGGGGGCGTTGGTTTGGCACGCGAAATCCTCTTCTTAACGACGGGCACATCGTCCTCTTCGTCATCGCTTGGGCTAGACTCTTCTTCGGTCTGCTTCGCTGCGCCTGCGTCCTCATAATCGCTGCCATCATCACCCTCGACGTCGTCATCGGAATCGATGGCAATAGGTCTTTTGGCGCTCCCACGCTTGGTCCTTGTTACAGGAACTTCCTCGTCCGAGGTGGCGTCCGTCTCCTCGACCTTTCGCTTCTTCGAAGTACTGATAACGACCTCGGGTCTCTTGCCGGACGGCGTAGTTTTGGCGGGGAAATGCTCCTTCGAGAGAGTAGCCTTGACCTTCAGCTTTATGTCCTGCTCTTTTTCCTCTGCAGCGAGAGCGTAAGCCTTACCCTTCAGGCGTTTCGGCGCCACGAAAATTTCGGCCTCCAATTCGTCCTCTAGAAGGGCATCAATCACTACAACTCTAATAGGACGAGGAGGCAACTTACCCCGTCTGCGTGCATCCCGTATCGCTTTCATGACGCTGTTGGCACCGTCATCTTTCAGGCGGTCAACCTGTTTCTTCAAGGCTTCCAGAGTAATCTCGAGCCGAGCGTTGAAATACCGTCCATCTTGAGAGGGGAGCGCACCGCCAGCCGCAAAAGATTCGAGGTTCCCCAGATAAACCGAGCTGTGGAACAAATTTGACGCGACAATCACGAGGTCAGCCTTCTGGACCGCCTCAATGGTCAGCGAGTTGATGTTGGTCGCGGTGGAGATGACCACCACGTTCTTGAAGCGGCCCGGCGCGAACTTTTTGGACTCTGACTGCCATTGACGGGTAAGATGCGGTGGAACGATGACCAGCGTAGCTCTGACAGCGATCTTTCCGGGAATGTCTTTCTTGCTCTCGAACTCCTTTTTGACCTTTTGAGAAGAGCAATCGATAAGACCAAGGGTAATAGCGGTTTTGCCGTATCCAACTTGATCGGCAAGGACGCCACCCCTGACTTTGACGGGTCTTTGAGCACGACCCTCTGCACGCCAACCGAGAGGCTCGAGAACTGCCTCTGAGATTTCCTCTTCGATAAACGGAGCGGCGTCGACGGCCTCCCGCTCGAGCATCCAGGTCAAGGAACGCAACTGCTCGTTACGAAGGTCGAGCTTGAAGTTGGGTGGTTGGCCGTGTTCTTGGTCAGCCCTGTTGCTCTTGAGCGTAAACGTAGGGAGCTGAACCTTGACCGCAGGCACGAATTCGGTGTCCAAACGCCATAAGAGCAAGGGACGTTCGGGACGATTCTCCGTGGGGAGGCGGGACAGGGCGCGATGCAGCAACGAAGAGATGTTGAGACCGACTTTGACCTTACCGACATTCTCATCCAGACGTAATTGAGCGACGAATGGATTGGGACGAAGTTTCAGATCGCGCTCGTATTGCCCAGCTTCTTGAGAGTCCTCGATGGCAGCTATCTTCTTTCCATTCTTATTCCACTTGATGGTGGGTGGTGTCGGAGCGCAGCGCTGGCATTGGTGCAGATCATCGGGCATGTCGACTGCCTGCCATGTATGTAGATTGTCGTTGACGTGCCGAATACGTTCAAGGAGCCAAGCCAATGATCGGAAAGTCGTGCGTTCATTGAGCTTGTCGACTTCCCTCCATCCCTGACGCGGCCACTCGGGACCGGCTTCGCCAGAAAGAGGTGCGGTGCAAGATAGCAAGGCAACGGCGTTGGCACAAGCATCCGTGTCGACAGCCACTTCGAACACACCCTGAGGAACGGCGAAACGTGCACCGGCGAGCTGGGAAGACTGCAAAACAGGTGAGCTCCAGCAAAGGACGAAGAGGGCTTGTGCAAGCTTACCTGGAGCGACACTTTGTCCGAGGATACCCATAGCATAGGTATATGGCATGTGATCGACTTATCTCCTTGGACGTCCGACTGTCTCCATGAACCAGCAAGTTTGCAGACAATCGGCCGGAACTCGCCATAGTCGTATCTTCGGATACTGGTTGTGAAAACGAACGGGTCGTCTTTGGGGTCACCACACCGCGTGGGGTCGAG